>MU700077.1:4523-17719 GCA_026770625.1 Nicotiana glauca
AAATCCCGGCATAACCCGTGGATCTCCCTGGCATAACCCAAGGAGCTTTTTCTTTCCAAATCCCGGCATAACCCGTGGATCTCCCTGGCATAACCCAAGGAGCCTTTTCTTTCCAAATCCCGACATAACCCGCGGATCTCCCTGGCATTTCTCTTTCCAATCCCGGCATAACCCGGCTATTTCCTAGCACAACCTTGATCCATTCACAAAGATACACAATCCTGATTTGACTGTCTCGCAACTAAGTCACGAAATTTTCCTAGTCAAAACTGGGGCGGAAAATTTCGTTCGTTTGTTTGTCTTTGACGTCTTAAGCAGGTTTGATCTCAAGGCATAGGATTAGATTGGCCTACCGAATGAGTCTCAATCCAAAATGAAGAAAATAAGAAAAGAACAAAAAGAAAAGCAAAAGATTGGAGAAAACAAAAAGGGCAAACTACCTGGAATCTGATTGAAGTCGCAAGCCCCGCCAATTTTGTTTCACTAAATGTTGCAGAAATAAACAAGCACCTACGACCTGCGAGCATCAAGATTCAGATCGAAGTCTAAAGCAAAATCAGCTAAGACTCAAGATCAAGTTTTCAAGAGAATTATAGATAGGAATCTTGTAACTCATAGTTGATAGGCATAGCTATGCTTAGCTACGATTTTTCCTTTTTGGTGTAATAAGGAGGTCAGTAAGTGGTAGCAGCAACAGCAACGGCAATAACAGCAAGGTCACGGCTTCATGGTAGTCCCAGCTACCAAAACTTCCTGAACTGCATTTACCTGATTCCTGTTTAGCCCAGGATATGTAGGAGGCCTCCCGAAGCAAAGGCTTGGTCAAACTCTTTCAAAATGCTTCACACGGAGTACTCAAACGGGCAAAATTGCTCGTATCCGCTCATTTATCTTTGCACGAAAACTCTTCATGTTTTCGGGCAAAGAGGGGCAGCTGTGGGCACGTGATTTTTGCCCTATAGGAGAATCACTCCCAAAAATTTAAAATAAAATATTTTTGTGTCATGTGTGATTTTCTGTGAATTTTTGTGTAATTGTTCCTTATTGTTTGCATTTGTCTGTGCGTATTTATTTGTTAAATTAATATAAAACACAAAAAATATGTTGCGCTTACATTTAGTGTTTATTAGGAGAAATTAAGTTTTACTTCACAAAATCACAAAAATAATACACTTTATTTTAGCATTTAAAGGTCTAGTTGTATGATTTATTTTTAATTAATATTTAATTGTGTGTTATTTGTTAATAGAAGTTAATTAGTTTCTATAAGTTAATTTGATTTTTATAATGTCATTTAGAATTTGGTTTTAATAAATTAGGAATTAAAAAGAGAAAAACACTTAAGGATAGTAGAAGAAATTAGAATTGGGCCAAACCAACCCCAAACCCAAAAACCTGGCCAAAATCCACCCGGTCCAAGCCCAATCCACGCCCAAATGACACCATTTTGGTAACGTTAGGTGTGAGCCGTTGGATAACACCAATCCAACGGTCAAGATCAACCCTTCCATACCCATTCCCTGTACCCGACCCGTTACCCGTCTCAACCCGACCCCCCATTTAAACCAAAACGACTCCTTTTCATTGCGAGATTGATCTTGGCCGTTGGATTCTCGTGATCCAATGGCCCAAATTAATTCTTACATTTTAATCTACCCAAAACCCCCCAAACCCCTTGTCACCCCTTCATTCCCAAACGACCCCTTCCCCTTCGTCTCCAGAGAATGAGACCAAACGACCTCTAAAAGAAACCCTAGCCGCCCCCATTCCCCGTCACCGTAAACCCGACGGCAACGATGCCGGTGACCACTGAACTAACACCACGGAACCCCCATCACACCCTGAACCCAAATCCACAAGCCTCTTACCTCGAATCAACCTCCAGCTTCTTGAATCTTCAATCGAAGAGTCGAGCTAAAGCTCAATCTACGCCAAGCCACTCCAAATTGATACTGGACCTTCCCCTGACCTCCCTCGTAACCAAACCAACACTGGTTTGGTTCGAATCAGACCCAAACCACTCGAACCCCAATCTGAGCCCCAAGAGCCCTAGAAAACTCGAGCCTGCATTCATGTCCAATTTGACGATTTTTGTCGCTCAACGGACCTTAATCGAAGTGTTCTCAATTGAGAACACTTCGATTAAGGTCCGTTGGCCTCCAAAATTTCAAGTCTGAGTTGGTCCAAGTCCGTTTGATTTCTAATTTTCCTCTCAAGTTATTTCTTTTCTTTCTTCTATCTTTATCTATTTTATATTTGTTTGTTAGTTTAGTTGTATTATTATCTTTTTCGATTTTTTGTTAATTTTTTTCTGTTTCTTCTCTCAAAGACCTTTTATTTGGTCAATTTGTTTGCTTCTGATTGTTTGTCAAATATGTTTTTTATAGGATACATATTCGAGTCGATTAATGTCGTCGAATAATTAGTTTTGTATTTTCCCTGTTTTGCCCAAGAACTGCGAATCATTGATTTGTCATCAATTATTTGTTATCGATTATATGCGTTGTAATTGATTAAATGAATATCGTCGATTAATTTTATGGGTCTTTTTTGGACAAATGATATTATTGATGCTGCCTAAGTTGGTCCGAATCACTGCTTGAATTGAAATCTGATTTGTTTATGGCTAAAGTTTAGGAATCTGAATTGAATTTAGCTGCAATTTAAATAGAAATCCAGAGCTTAGCTAAGTGGACTGCCAATTGGACACTCAATGCACCCTTAAACTAATGAATAATTTAATTGAAAGGGGGTCTGTTAGTGCAAAAATACAGCCTATTTAGACACTAAGTAGTGGAAATCAAAAACTAGCTTCAGTTAGTATTAAAGGGGTGCAGTACACATGGGATAGGTTAGTGGAACCTGTTGGACAGCAGGGTGTTCCACCAGTTTCTGAACTTCGGGAGTTTTAAAATTAAGGTCCTATACTTAGACAAGAGGGGTGGGGAATAAGATGGGCTGATGAATTTTTAAGTCATTCAAAAACAGGCTGTTAAGGAGTGTTTTTGGTTTTATAAAAGGAGAGTTTTCAGAATAGTGCAGGGTTTTTTTTTTTGGATATCAATCTCAAGGATAAAAAAAATAAAAAAAGAACTACTGCTCCATTGCTTTCTCTTCTAAGTTCTGTGTCAACTTCTACTGATTTGTAGTTCATATATCTCTTTTTAAACCAAAAATATAGCTTGAACTAGGAGTTTGGTTCATGGGCTAAAAGAACTCCAGTACTCCTTTAAGAACTTCAGGCTGAGTTCAAGGTTCCAGAGGATATTTGGTTTTCATTTTGGTTCAGATTCTGCTATTAAGGTTTCAGGGGTTTCTATTGTTGGTCTCAAGCAATTTGTTTTGAGGTTTATTAGTCATTGAAGGCTGATTGTTATAAGCCATTGTTCGTTCTCTTGAAATCCCCTGGGTTCGAACTATTCTGGGATTTAGTTGTTTGCTATTTGGCATCTGCTGTCTACTGCTGCTTTCTTACTGATCTTCGTCCTCTTCTTTGCTTTCCAAATACCAGGTACACAATACTGATACACTGGTTTCTTGTAGTTTGAAACTTGAAGCATGAAGGCAAAAAAATGAAGAGTTTGAAGTCCTGAATTCATTACAGTTATATATTTGTTTATATACACTGTATAGTACTTATTTCTATAGAGTCACGTAGATGTTTGTTTTATGTATAACTGGACATGATCTGTTTCATAGTAGTAGTTGTAAAACTTCAACCTTGTATGCTTTTAGTTCATAAAGGCTAAGGATGTAGTAGATTGCTCTGTCATTTAAGCCTTTTTCTTGGTTTAAAGCATGCTCCAAATTCACACCAGGCATCTAGGTTGATTACTTAATAGTTTAAACTGTTTCGGCCAACAAACTGTTTAGTTAAACTCGAAGAACAGGTTTAGTTAGATACCACGGGTTAATTCCAGCATGTAACTGGTTTAGGATCGAAATTAGGTTGTCAAGGTCTTTCATTCCAATAGCATGTCATTCTAAATCTTGCAGAAAATTCGTTAACAAAATAACACCCGTTTATATTTTAGTTTGGCAAATTGTGAGCATGTGTAGGACAATGTAGATAAGTAGCAATATGTGAATAAGATGACCCAGGTCCAGTTTAACATTTCATATGTTGGACCTGGGCCCGAGTTGATGACGGACTGCCTTTATGGTATTGCACATACTGCGGGGCCCTTAATGGATGTTAATAATTGCTTAGATTTTGAGATAGGCCGTATAGTGAATTTCGTGATTTTTCTCCAAATAATAAACGCGCTAGTATCTTTAGGCACATATTCTAATAATGTTATCTCCTTAAACTCGGGTACATATTTATGTGATCCAAATCCGAATCTCAACGATGTCGGAACACACCAAAAATTGCGGATACATTTATGTGATGCGGTTCGATATGCATTCTCACGACGTTGCAATTCTATTAAAAAATAATAATAAAAGCGGTTTTTAACTTAATAAAAGCACATAAGTTATAACATGTTTTAAAATCAGATATTTAGCCATTACAATAATTTAAGCGACCATGCTAGAACCACGGGATCCGGGGGTGCCTAACACCTTCTCCCGGGCCAACAGAATTCCTTACTTAGAGTTTCTGGTTCGCAGACTTCATTTGGAAAGTCGAAATTTCCTCGATTTGGGATTTAAATAAAACGGTGACCTGGAACACCATAATTTATTCCAAGTGGCGACTCTAAAATAAACAAATAATCCCATTTCGAATATTGTCACTTTAAATGGAAAAACTCCCTTGCGTTTATCACCCGGGGTACGGGGCGCGCCAAAAGGAGGTGTGACAATAGGAGGCTTAAAATTCAATGTGAAAGGGTATGTATATACAAAAGAAAACCCAGTCAAGTAAGAATTGATTCTTTAGTTTGCATTGGTAATTATAATGGGAAAATCATTACTCCAACGACAATCTCTACGAACCAAAGAAATCAAACCTTCAGTGATCTGAGTTGGGTAAATGTCAGCACGATCTAACGAGGACATAGAGGAAACTTGGTTTCTGATGGAATCTCTATCATTGTAAAAAGATAATTCAGCAAAGATTCATGAAGAGGTTCATTGGGTTCTTTATTTCTATATGAAGACCTTTGGGAAAGAGAACCTCTAATTCTAGAGGGTGGAGTTAAACTCCTAGAAGGAAGAGAAGGACCTCGTGAAGATTAAGATCCTAAACTACGAAGTCTTCCTCCTCTCCTATTTCTAACAGGAGCAAGAGGAATGTTATCAACAATGGGGACTCTCTGAGGGTTAGGGTTTGAAGAAGACATAGTAGTACGAGGAAGAAGAAAATAGGAGATGAATATTCTGAACCTCTTATGAGAAAGATAAAGATGAAAACTTATGTTTATACTCAGAAGCAACCATCAAAGGAAAAGGTGCAATGATTGAAATGTCATGATGGAAGCTGTCATTTTGTCATTAATGAAGCCGCAAAAAAGCCCTGAAAAAAGCTGAAAAATTGCAGAACCAACCTGGGGGATGCCACGTGTCATGAGCATTAAATGGAAGTAACATATGAAGCGTCAGTTCCAGAGATTAAATAACGGAAGAAAATATTCCTGCTTTAATGAGATCCACTTTCGAAATAATCTATTGAAGAATAAATGGCAAGTGGGGGGATATCTGTATTGGGAAAAATTAAGTTTGTGTATAGAATTAAATATGAGGTGATATGTCATAACACGTGGACTAGTAGAAAAATGACTGATTGAAAAAGTATAATTGAAAAGGCACAAGCTTCAACAGGCACAAGCAGAGGTCTAAGGGAGTCAGAAAGGATAAGTGCTCCTACCTATTGATATTCGGCGGTCATATCAGAAGAATGAACCTAAATAGCAAAAGGGGTACAGATACGTATTATTGGTAATTGATAGGCATTAATTACGAAAAACATTATGGAATTTGTCTTGAATCAACTATGATTACCAATTAAATGCCACTAATTGTCATAAAGACTCTATTATGATAAGAGAAAAACGTATTACTTAGAGATAGCTATAAAAAGAGAAGATTGAACGTTTGTAAGGACATGAAATACTATTGGAATATACTGATTTAATTTGCCTTATATTCAGCTGTTATTTATATCAATTATTCTTATTTAAATTTTATTATCAATAACCCGAGTTCTTCTAAAATAAGCTTTGGCCGAAATCCCAATTTTTGGTTAAACAATATTGAGGAATACAAAGGCTCGAATCAAGTACATGTTGGTAACGGACAAGGTTTGCCAATCCGAAATAGTGCTTCTTTCTCAAATCCCTCTAACCGTATTTTATCCTTAATTAACATTCTTCATCTTCCCTCTATAACTAAGCGCCTTCTTTTCGTTCAAAAGTTTTCACGTGATAATAACGCTTTTTTTGAATTTTATCCTGATTATTTTCTTGTCAAGGATAGGGACACCAGGAATCTGCTTCTTTCCGGTCAGAGTGCTAATGATATTTACACCATGTCCATAAAGCCACAGTCCTCCAGTCATCCTTCAGCTTTCACAGCAACCGAAGTCTCATACTCCTGTTGGCATCTTCGGTTGGGTCATCCACATCAGAAAGTCCTTAGCCAAGTGTTATCTAGATATCAACTTTCTGGTTGAGTTTTAGATTACAAAATTTATGTACGGCTTGCCAACTTGGCAAGTACAATAAACTGTCTCTTTCCCTTCGTATCAATAAAAGTACTTCATTTTTGCAATTTATTTTTGCGGATATTTGGGGACCTTCCCCTTTTTTGTCATCTCGAGGACATCGTTTTCTTCTAGTGTTTGTTGATGATTTCTGTGGTTATACATGGTGCTTTCCAATTTTTAGAAAGTCTGATATGCTATCTATTTTTACTCTATTTCAAGTTCTTGATGAAAGACAATTTAATACAAAAGTTAAGATAGTCCAAACTGATTCCGGCAGTGAATTTTATCATTTATCAACTCTTTTAGCTAAGTTAGGCATCATTCATCGGCTTTCATGCCTTTACACTCATGAACAACAAGGAAATGTTGAGCCCAAATATAGAAACATTGTTGAAACTAGATTAAGTCTCATGGCACACAGTTCCACTCCTAAAAGTATTGGCAATTTGCCTTTGATACTACTGTTTATTTAATTAATTGACTTCCCACGCCTACTAATGATGGGATATCACCCTTCGAAGTTATGTTTTGTACTCCACAAGATTATCATTTTCTTAAAGTGTTTGGGTGTCTTTATTTTCCATACCTAAGTCTCTACAATCACCACAAAATGAATTTTAGGAGTCAACCTTGTGTGTTTTTAGGATACAGTCCTTCCTATCTTGGTTATCAATATCTTTCGAGCACCGGAAAATTGTACATTTCATGCTATGTTTGTTTTGATGAACTTAGTTTCCCTTCGCCACCAAGTCTATTTTTGGTCCACCTCCCCATATCAATTTGCATCCTTTGAATTTAGCTCCTCTAACATTACCATATTCACCATCCTTCCATCATATGAGTCCTACTCCTTACATGTCATATGTTACATCCCCGAGACTAATAAGATCCCTTTCTCATCCCCAAACCTCTCCTGTATTACACGCTTCTCGCTGAGTTTAAGCTTTACCTAAACAGCATATCGATGATCCTCGCTCATCTTCTCGTATAAACTCTTCAATTCCTACTACTGTATATGGTAAAAATCAGAGGATTCGATTTTATGATTGTTGTAGCACCTCATAAAGAATTCCCCCAAAAGGCTCGGGGTACGACCTCGAGGGTTCTCGACAATCGACCCCGAGGCAGTGCAAATCAAAGGCTATGATGGAAAAATAGGAAGTTCCCAAGGCACGTGATTAAAGCTGACCTAAGTCTATTAGGCTAGCATAAGCCCGTACAGTGGCATTAAATGGCTGTACCAGCCATATACCTTTGTAATAAATACATTTTTACTATGTTGGGATTCCCTTTCATATAAAAAGGGACCCTTGTCATTTTGTAACATAGATAATTTCACTTACAACATTGAATATACAAGAACATTCTCTGCTCTTTAACACTTTCTCTCTTAATTCTATCATTTACATTTATTGCTTACATTTATTATGTTATATTGATTGTTCTTCATTTATTGCTCATTATTGATCATAAAGAGCTCAGATCATAGCTCTTAGAATTGTTAGACCTTCATCGGTCAGCCACAGCTTAGGGCCCAGCTCGACCTCGAGGCCCCGATTATCAGCCACCCGATTTTCCTAAACATACTATTTTCAAATCCCTATCTTATACTCTAGTCTCACACTTAGCATCTACTGCTTAACAACTAACTTAAAAATAAATCACATATTTGTAGACCCACAAAAACAAATTTAATTGTAATTACTTTATTCAAGGTAAACAGTTTGGCGCACACCGTGGGGCTAAAATAATAGTGATTGTTTTCTTGTTGGTTCACTACATACACGATTTATATTTCACACTTTTTCTTGTCCGAGAATCTTTGATTTCAGGTCAGAATGTCTAACTCAGTAAACGCACACGAAAACAACGGTCGTGAGGACCATGGAGAGAACGGTGTAGTTGTTCCAAGTAATGGTGTACCACCACAAAACCCTGAGCACGCACCAGAGCCAATACCCACAGATGTGGTCTCACGCAATGCTCAACACATCGATATAAGCTCCCGCACTAATAGGAGCGTATGCTAAGGAGATCAAAAAGAAGTTCAAAAAACCCCAGATCAGGAGGAACAAGAGTTTAGCCTTCTTCTTTGTACGCGGTAAAAATCAGAAGACTTGATTTTAGCTACCAACACAGTTTGGGAAGCCTCCCTCGAGACCCTGAGGGTGGTAAGCTGTGATCGAGTTCTCGATCTCTGGAATCATCAAGGTCCGAATCAAAAGAAGCGGGGTTTGAGGTCAGGGATAAGGGAACATACTAAAGCGCATAGCTACACCTGACAGGGCCGGTCTATTTGTAACCTACTGAAATGAAGCGCGATAGGCCATCCCATCTTTCTACTTTTGTAAACAATATATGCAGATTTTATTGAATCCCCTCGCCTATATAAGAGGGAGTCACCCCATCTTGTTATGGGCTGATGTTGCTCCACTTCTCCAATAAGCAATAATATCTCTCTCTATCTCTTTCTTCTAAAGTTAACTGTGTTCTTCGACCCTGAGGTCGCCCTAACATCTTATTTTTCTTCATTTTTTCTTCGATATTTAGCTAAAGATTGATGGTATAAAGCCTTGTACTCGCATACTTATCTGTTATATCCTTCCCGGTTATCCTCGATACGGTTATCTTTGATAGGCCCGAGGTAGGCTCGAGGCCCAGCCCCGAGGTATCTACTGGCATGTCCTAAGCCCGGGAACATCCCTTAGTGGTTCAATTATCATTTTGGTTAGCTCGATCTTTATTATTTTACTCTACATTTAACATTAATCACCCTTTCAAACTAGCTCAGGAATAGATCACATATTCTTAGAATCCCATTTACAAATTTAATTGTTGTTACCATTTTCACGGTAAACAGTTTGGCACCGACCTTGGGGCTAAAAATAATAGTGATTATTTTCTTACTAGTTTTGTCACTTAGACGCACGATATCTCTCACACTTGTTCTTGACCAAGACCTTTCGATTTCAGATTAATGGTCAACTCGATAAGGGAAATCGAGGACAATGACCCCCCATACAACAAGGAAATCAATGTGGCAACCATAACGGCTGGTGCAACACCGCAAGACCCCGATAATGCATCTAGATCGGTCCAAGTGAATATGGATTCATGCACTGCACAGCGGGGTAACGAAGTCTACTCTCTGATGACGAAATATAACATGCTAATCGACAGTAAACCCAAAAAATCCCAGCCCCGGTAGATCGGGAAATTGATCTTCGCGTTATTTTTTAAATGTTGTAGGAAAAACGTTCGGCTATCTCTCAGCTACAGAACCGCCCGAAGACTCTTAGCGCAATAACACCCTAAATATCTACTCACTTCGAGCCAATATATAAGGTATCAGGCCATGTCGAACCAACAACCTATCCTGCAGCGGTAAGGATGCTAGAGGACATCATCAAAAAGGTCAACTCACGCTCTTGGAGATTCCTACAACAGCCATCTCCCGAAAATACGATCCCAGGACTCAATTCTCGGAAGCTAGAAACAACAAAATCCCCTGGGGAAGACAGGACCCCCAGTCCACACAGGTGCATCTCCACTCACGCATGCCCGTTCAGGAACGGCGACCCCCAAAATGGAGAATTCGGGCCCATCCCAATGAAGAGATTTGAAGAAATTCCCCCGAAAGAAATCACATCGCGACATCATTGTTCAATATCGGACTTTGGGGTCCCGCTCACCATACTATCATGATCCGTGGAAGCACACGCCAATACCATGGAAATAATGCCAGAAGAGCTCAACGCACCGAAGGCCGGGAGGGGAAGAAGAAATAAAATATCATTGGGAGCTGCGCCCCGCTATCCAAGAAGACAAACGAGACTATTACCAGACCCAAATAGTAGGGTGGCATGGGCCTTCACCCAAAACTCAAACAAAACATACCCGGCATCTCCGGAGCAATTCGAGCGAAGCTTAGTCGAATATCCAGTTGAGGCTGGGCCTCACAACAACAATGCAGCGCATCTCGCAACAATAATACAGAGGCCCAAAGATGGTACCTTTAAGGAACCCCCAATGATACCGGATTCAATAAAATGCAATCGGCAAGGAGACCACGCCCAATAAAGTTTTATTTCAGCATTGCAGTCCCAAAGAATGGCATGATGCTATGTCATCTGAGATGACAACTTTGTTCAAAAATCAAACATGGTTGTTCGTTGCCTTCAATTCCTCCATGAACATTCTAGGGTGAAAATGGATCTTTCGTATTAAAATAAACTCTGCTGCAACTATTAATTGCTATAAGGCTTGCTTAATTGCCAAGGGATTTCATCAGGTTGAGGGTCAAGATTATCATGAAACATTCAGTGCGGTCATCAAGCCCACAACAATTCAAATTATATTATCGTTGGTTGTCACTTATGGTTGGACTCTGAGGCAATTAGATATTCAAAATGCTTTTTTACACGGTGATCTTCAAGAGGATGTCTATATGCTTCAGCCTCAAGGTTTTGTTCATCCTCAATTCCAAACTCATGTTTGCAAGCTTCACATATTTCTTTACGGTCTCAAGCAAGCTCCACGATCTTGGTATAACAAGCTTCATCAATTTCTCGTCTCTGTTGGTTTCACCACCTCTAAGACTTGATTTTTGTTTGTTTATCTACTCTCGTAACAATGTGGTTGTCTACCTATTAGTCTGTATGGATGACACTGTTCTCATAGGAAACTGCTCTTCATTTATTGACTTATTTGCTTTTGGGGTTGAGTTAGGCCCAAGGTCCATTTATTATGGTATCAGCATCGGGCTCATCCCAGTTATTGTTACCGATGTTGGGCCCCAATTTATGTGGTCCACACTCCATTTTGCATACTTAGGCGTGAGGGGGGTATTGAGTTGTCCCACATCGGAGGGATTTGATGTCCTTGGTCTTGTTATATGGTCGTTGTCAATCTTCACCACATAAGCTAGCTTTTGGGTTGATTTAGGCCCAAGGTCCATTTATCAATACCAAGAAAACTATTTCATTTAATCCGCAAACCAACCAAGTAAAGGTCAGACATCTTGAACTATGGTCAACAAATTAAGCTACTGGTAAGAGTACAACAATCTTTTAGAGATCAAAGTATGCTACTTGTGACGACCCCAAAACTAACCCGGTCGTGATGGTGCTTATCACAGTACTACGCTAGCCAAAACAATACGAACAATATGAAGATCTTTTGTAAAATTCATTTTTCTGACAGATTAAGTCTCAAATATTTCATGTTCAAAATATCAAAAGAAATACACGAAAATGAGTACGTAAATACATCAACACAGCCCGAATCTCATGTCACATTCATGAGCCACTAAGTACCACTCCACATTGTCTACTTAATAAAAAATATGTCTGAAATATAAAGTACTAGGATAGGAAGGAGAAATGCAGGGCTGCGAACGCTGTGCAGCTACCTTAGTAACTCCAGTAATACATAGAAGCTTCTAAAAGCTCAGAAATACCTGAATCTGCACACAAGGTGCAGGGAGTAGTGAGAGTATGCCAACTAAGCAAGTAATAAAAGTAAATAAAGACTGAGAAGTAGGAAACAACAAAACTACATTAGAATAAACTCAGTAAGCACAACCAGCTTTGAAATCAGAATCTGAGTCAATCATCTCACTTAAAAATCCAGCTTTTGGTAAAAATCATTTGAGGATGCTTTCCAACGGTTTCAATAGAAGTTCAATACAATCATAGTAAAAGTGATGAAGATATAATCGGCCACTCGGGAAAAACATAGTTCATATACAGTCCCCTCGGTCAAACATAAATCATATATACCTTGTAACATAAAATCTAGGAGGAAATAACACAACCAAATCAGCGATTTAAATTCCGGACATCAAGTAAAACTCCCGTTTCGGTGGAAGTTGTTCAAAAGCATTTGTTCAATATTTTCAACAGAGGCTCAGTATAAAGAGGAGTGAAAGCAGTAATTTCATAAAAACACGCCCCTGGGGCAAGTCATCACTTTTATATATATAGCCCCTTGGGAAAGCCATCACTTATATACATATAGCCCCTCGGGCAAGCCTCTCCGTCACCCGAGACTCAACTCTCATCAATCAACGTTTATACTCAGCTCCCACGCTCAATAGGTACCTTATAGTAACCGCTGCATTGTGTAGTCCGATCCATAAATATATAGTCGACTAGGGTGTGCAGACTCCAGAGGGACTCCCACAGCCGAAGCACTATATCGCTGTAGCGTGCAACCCGATCCATATATCGTTGCACCGTGCAACCTAATCCATATATATATATATATATATATATATATATATATATATATATATATATATATATCACGCTCAATAGGTACCTTATAGTAACCGTTGCATTGTGTAGTCCGATCCATAAATATATAGTCGACTGCGCTCACTGGGGGTGTGCAGACTCTAGAGGGACTCCTACAGCCGAAGCACTATATCGCTGTAGCGTGCAACCCAATCCATATATCGTCACACCGTGCAACCTGATCCATATGCATATATTTATATATGCATATATATATATATATATATATATATATATATATATATATATAT
>MU700077.1:27753-44159 GCA_026770625.1 Nicotiana glauca
TTTGGTTTGGAGCCCCGAGGGCTCGGGTGAGTTTTGAGTAGGTCCCGGGAGGCCTTAGGCTTAAAAATATCAGATGTTGCAGTGCAGTAGGTCCCACGCGGCTGCGATGCATTTCTGCGCGGTCCGCGTGGACGGGTTCAGAAAGGCGTTGGTTTAGGCTCAGCCAGCGCGGCCGCGTACCAAAATAGTGCGGTCTGCGCTAGAAGCCAGCGACCGCAATGCATTTCTATGCGGTCCGCGTGGCCAGGTTCAGAGAAGGCGTTGGGTTGAGTTTGACCAGTGCGGCCGCGTACCAAAACCATGCGGTCCGCGCTGGGTAAGTTCAGAGAGCAGTTTTTTCTTCCCTTTTCGGCGCAGCCGAATGGCATTTTTGTGTTGTCCGCAACCCGAGATTTTCAACTATTTTACACTTTTTCAAAAAAAAAAAAATCAGAACATAAGAGGCGATTTTCTAAAAAATTCTTCTTCTCCAAAACGATTGGTAAGTGATTTCTACTGTATTTTCTTTACTCTTTAACATCTTTAAACACAATTTCAACTTCAAAACAAGGATTTTTAATGGGGAATTTGGGAGTTTAGGGTAGAACTAGGGTTCCTAAATTTGGGGGTTTTGGACCTCAATTTGGGGTACGATTCCAAAACAAATCATATAATTGGAATCATGGGGGAATGGGTAACCAGGTTTTAGTTCGAACCTCGGGTTTTGACCACATGGGCTGGGGCGTTTTGGGAATTTTTGAGGAAAACTTTAGAAAATTCATTTTTGTGCATTCAAGTTGATTTAACTAGCATTTATTGATACATTTGAGTAATTTATGACTAGATTCGAGCGGTTTGGTGGTGAATTTGAGGGGTAAAGCTATTCTAGAGGCTTGAGTGAACTTTTGGAGCATTTGAGGTAAGTGTTTGATCTAACTTTGGCTTGAGGGAATGGGATTAGAGTGTTTTGATTGCTATTTGCTAAATGATCGAGTGCGGTATATAGGCATGGTGACGAGTATCTATACATCGGTGTCTAGCATGACCGTGAGTCGTAAATGCTTTTAATTCGAAAGATATGACACATCTGTCTTGTTAAATTGATAACTTCCATGTAAGGTGTTGGATAAGAACGAAAGGAAATAAAAGAGTTTGTGAAGTAATTATTCCCTTGCCGGGACGAGTAGACTTATACAATTGAATTCTCCCTTGCCGGGATAGTTGGGCTGTTAGCTGTACCCTTGCCGGGTTTAACTGTCATGGTGATGTTTTTCCCTAATGGGACCTCCTTTGGATAGATTATCTGTGTTATAAATTATAATATGTGATCGTGTGGAACATCGACCACTTATGAATTATATTATGGGATCGTGTGGCACGCCGACCACTTATGAATTATATTATGGGATCGTGTGGCACGCCGACCACTTGTGAATTATATTATGGGATCGTGTGGCTCACCGACAACTTGTGAATTATATTATGGGATCCTGTGGCACGCCGACCACTTATGAATTATACATTATGGGATCGTGTGGCGCGCCGTCCACTATAAATATACATATATGTATCATGAAACCCGAAGTAGACCTGCTGTTTGTTTCTGATGTTCCATTTTATCTAGCATTCCCCGATAGCATGTCCCCTCCCAGCCTTACTTTGCATTATTTTATTACTGTTTTTCTCGCACTTGTATATTGTAATTGCACAAGTTAATTGTGGTAGGTCCTGTCTAGCCTCCTCACTACTTCGCTGGGGTTAGGCCAGGCACTTACCAGCACATGGGGTCGGTTGTGCTGATGCTACACTTCTGTGCCTTTTTTGTGCACAGATCAGGAGGCAGCTTACGGACTGCTGCAGCAGTTCTATACCGGGAGTCGACCTTCAGTCCAGAGACTCTCAGGTAGCTTAGCCGACATCCGCCTCATCTATGTCACTTCAGTTTGTTTACTTGTATCGAGACAGACTCTTGTGTATTTTCTTTCAGATTGATGTTTTTAGTACTCTTTAGTACTCCGTGAGTAATGAACCATATACTAGGTAGAGGTGTATTTTTGAAACTTCCGCATTTTTATATCGTTTTTATTAAAACTAAAGTCTTCTGTACTTATTTAATTATTGTAGAATAATATGTTGTTGAGGGCGGATAAAGAAATGTTGTATTGTTTGGCTGGCCTAGCTACGTTAGTAGGCGCCATCACGACGCCCGATGGTGGGATAAATCCGGGTCGTGACATGAAAGACGATGAATAGTAACTTGGTGTCATTGGACAATTGAGGTAGTATCATTAATGACTTCGAATGGGTATAAAAATATAAGGATGAAGTTGAATGCTCTTGCTTGTAAATCTATTTGGCGATTTGAGTTGTTGGAGGCTTGTAGACAATATATGGATATTGACTTGTTGGTAATGTTGAGCTTTTTAATCAACATTGGAATGATGGAAGAGGATTGAAAGCTTGTGAATGTTAATAAAGCGAAAGCGAGGTAAGTTGATTAAAACTTACTCTTCTTAAGGTACTTTCTCTAAAAGCATGTTTCAAGTTAATACCTAAGTTGTTTGTAAATGTGCTTTCGTGCTTGTGGGGACAAACAAGTACGGATGTCTCCATGCACTAAAATATTATGTTGCATATGTAGTGCCATTGTCACGCCCCAAAATCCGAGGGACGCGACCGGCGCCCAACCGAGTTAACCCGACTCAGCAAGCCTGTTAGGTCGCATCCTACCCAAACTAACTCATGAATAAATAGGAGATGGACTCCATTAACCAAATTCTATAAACATATCAATAACGGGTTCCATTTCATTTCTCATTAGCAACATCATTTGCCATAATAAAGGAATTACAAGTTTTGTACATCATTGCCAAACATCAACATTTCTCTTTTAATTTCCTATGCCCGACACTACCCACAACCTGTCTACGAAGCCTCTAAATATATCTAAAGAATAATATAGAAATGCCGGCAATAAGGCTCCGGCTATACCTTACAAAAAATCAAAATAAAACTCCGGACACACGCAGCCTGAGCCACGCAGGGGCCTCGGGAGAAGTGGGGCTCACCAAAAAGCTGATGGAAGATGAAGGGGGAGCTACTATCGGTGGGCTGGAGTACCTGCAGTGGATCCACCTACAATCATAACACGAATGTAACGCCCCCGAAAAAAGGGACGTCAGTACATTTGAATTGTACTGGTATGTATAACAAACCTTACCCTGAGTAACCTCAAGCTATCAAGTATTGAACAATAGAAGGAAGCAACAATTGAGTACACACAAGGAAGACAATCACGACAAACAAGTTGACAAACTCTCCTTTCCCCATCATCATTTCCACATTTTCAATTTCACAATGTTCTCATATTTCATTTCAATAGTGATATCGATCACTTTTTCCACCCTTATTACCTCGGCCACCCTTATCACCATAACCCTCACCTTATTACTTCGTGTTGNCACTTTTTCCACCCTTATTACCTCGGCCACCCTTATCACCACAACCCTCAACTTATTACTTCGTGTTGCGGTGCACAACCCGATCCCACGTACATTTCACAATTCATAAACAACACAACCACACAACAATTCACATAGAACAACAACAATAATAATTCACAAGGATAACCACAACAAAAATTCACATAAGGTTTAGGTGACTATCCACATCATTTCCATCTTTTTCAACAGCCCGTTATACCATTTAGAACACAACAATAGTTTTTCCACGACTATCCACAAGGGATGTTATCACAGTTATTTCAATTTCACCAATTACGATTCCCCTCTATCTTATGTTTCACAGTCCTTGTCGCATAACACACACAATCACAACTTAGTTTATTGCCATTTACTTGCACAATCATATCGGATGTCTTAACCAACAACGCATAAGGCACAATATGTACATGAATTCACAAATAGTTCACACAAGTAAACACATCCTGTTCACAAGAGTTTAACTTCACAACTTATTCATGGAGACTTCACATACCAAGTATTTGAACACCAAACAAGGCGATTTTACAAAGGTTAAGGTTAGCCATACATACCTGAAACTGGATTCCTTTCTAATTCGTACTTCCAATTCACCAAAATAATCTAGCAACGTCAATATAGTACACGAATCAATACACATAGCTTAGAATTGAAGTTCACAATTGTTAGTCTAACTCATTTAGGTTATCAACCCCTTTTTGCATACTTCTTTACTCCTACCCAATCCCTCCTACTAGATTTTTGGTTTTAAAGAACATGCATGTGTATTTAAACTTCCATTTTCAAGTATAAGCTCATGAGAATTTCCCCCTTTTATTTAAAAGTTTAAAATCAATGAAAAAGGGTTGGGGATTCTACCTGCAAGAGTGGAGATGAAGACAAGTAGTTGGAATTTTCCAGGCTTGGATGACTTTGGAAAATCAGTTGAAGAGGATAAGACTCTCTTCCTCAAGAACACTCTCTTCCTTCTATCTAGTTTTACCCAGAAAATGTGTAAAAATGAAGTGTTGGGTCATTTTATTGAAGAAGAGATCGGGTTGAAAAATTAGAAAATCTAGAGCCGAGTTGGGTCTGCGGTCGCACTCCACGATCGCAGAGTGGAAATGCGGTCCGCATAATGGACCGCAAGAAGTGCTCCAAAAACCTGAATTCTCCGCCTGGGTTTGCGACAGAAATGCAGTCCGCATTTCAGTTCTGCGGTCGCATAATGCGCCGCAGAATTGACCTCCACAAATCCCTGAGGAACTTATGCGATGATTATGCGGTCCGCATATTGATTATGTGATCGCATAGTGGACTGCATTTTCAACTTCAATTTAGACCAACTCTCTGATCCACTCTCCGTTAGGAATGCGGTCCGCATATCGATTATGCGGTCGCATAATGGACTGCATTTTTGACATCAACTTAGACAATTCTTCTGCTTCACTCTGGGGCAAGAATGCGGTCCGCATATTGATTATGCGACCGCATTCTGGACCGCATTTTTGAAAATTTTCTGGAAACTTGATTCTTTTGATTTTTTTTAAAGCGTAGATCACTACCAAGGGTCCGAACCGCGGCGAGCAATTCTACACATTCCTAACATATATTCGGACCTTGGCACTATGAGCTACTAGGTTTTAAGCACAAAATTTTACGGGGCCTTACAGTCATGCTGTTTTGTAAAAGTTTTATTTTAAATCTTGTTGGATAAATGACACTCAAGGTAAATGTTATAAGTTTTTATCAAAACATATGTATTAACAGGAGTATACATCTATGAGTTCTAAAGAAAAGTTTTCATGGAAAGTATATTTGGAAATTGATGTGCAGAATAGCACTTGTGATATCTTTTAAAGATTGATGTTAAATTTCTAAAGGCTTTAGCATGTAAAAGGTCATTTATTTAATTTTTGTTCAAATGATTTAGATTTCATATAAATTATATGAATTGATAAAAATAAATCCTTCGAAGCTGCTATGCTATGAATCTATTTTTGAAGTATCAAACATTTTGGGAGCTACTTGTGTTCTTCGAGATTGACTTCCAATATGTTATATTCATTGTCATGAAACTACACGTGTTGGTGTAGGCGTAGATGGCCACTTTCTGTATAGACTAAGGTAGAGTGCTCTCCCTCGAGAGAGTAATATTATTAACATGGTTGAGTCAATTCGTACGACACTATGATGAGACGACCTAAGCAAGTAGGGTATATAATACTTTCCACTAGATACATAACCTAGTTGACTTTCTTATATCAGTGATGGTATAGTAATCCCAATGAAAGGTAAGGATGATTTTCTTATGTTTAGGCCTAAGGAGCCGAAAGCGATTTTGATGACTTAAAGCATATGTAATGAATTTTTTACGATCTATCCAAAATCTTGGATTGATGTAAATATTTTAAAAGTTTATATTGTGGGTTATATTTCACTTGCTTGTTACTTAAAATAACAAGGGTTACGAATTGATAAAATTTCTTATCGTTTTCTATCAAATATTAGTGCATTATTTTTTTTTATAAAGTTTATCCCAAGAACTTAAGTTAGAGAGAGTTTATGATACTTATTAAGTACTGCTGAGGTGCCCCCCTCCAGGGCCCTGCTTACTTTACATGTTTTAGGATGATGTATGATACGTGGCATGCGGTCAGGCTAGGATGAATCTCTTTTCGAGGTATTATGAAGCACCACTTTTATTTCGTGGTAGCTATCATGTTCTTCCTTATTTTATAATTCCAACCGTTAGTTCTAATCTGTGGTATAGAGGTTCCACAGATAGTTATGAAAGGTTGTAGCAATGGGATTGTACATGACATTCATGAAAGTATATTTTACTTAGTCTCATTGTTATTATTATGAAAAGGCATCATATGCGATTTTGAAATGGGAAAATATTTTATCATGTAGCTTGAAAACGTATAAGATTTTCAAGGATCTTCCACAATTATATTGATTTTCATACATATGATTTGGGTGCATCACATGGTTTGGTTCCCTCGGGTCGGGTAGTGTGCGGTGTGCCTGTCACGTGGTTTTCGGTCGTTATAAAATTGGTATCAGAGCACTAGGTTCTAAGTCGAGCCCTAGGAAGTCTATCGAGCCATGTTAAATAGAGCCCCTCTTATCGGTGTGTTTCCGACCACACTTATATCGGGGAGGCTACAATGACATCTAGGGTGTTTCACTTTCTTCATACTCCAAATCGTGTGTTTGTGCCTAAAGCGAGAGTATGGATTCTCAATCGTATTAATTACCTGTTGTGGAAGATATAGAAGTGACAACATGAAGCTCAAGGTTCCAGTTATAACACAAGATATTTTGGCTAATAGCCAGAATGTGTCAGATTTGTTCAAAATGGAAAGACATGTAGAGAATAGATTTGGACTAATACAATTAACACGTATAACTTTGGTGAATAAGAATTATCAGTTGAATACTGAGAAATTATGGAAGAAAATAAGGTGATGATGTCATCTAGTATTGTCAGGATGGTGTCCTGGATTATAAAGAATTTAACTAATGGATGCGAATAAGGGTATCTATGTTAGACCCTGGATTTCAATTCAAGGTTGTTGGTCAACATGTTGGAGTGATTGTTTACTACGATAATCACCATTAACGAAGCTAAGCAAAGTTACAAAAAAAAAAGTATCAATAAAGATATTGCATCTTAAACTATCATGAAAGATATATAGAGATAATATGGATCTAATTGATAAGTCAATGTGAATCAGTTAAGTTTTTGGTAAATATAGTATGACTCATAAGGAATGTGGCATAGTTAAGACAATGTCAATAATGACCAAAGACACATTCCCAAAGGAAAAAGAATAAGACTTTCATGATTACCTGGAAAAAGGGAATAATATTAGATGAGGGAGATGACCCTTAAGTATAGTGGATATCGGGTTTCCTCTGAGCATTATAGGTTATCGTCATGATTGTGTCATATGTAATAGAAGTGACACACAAGAAATAAATTGCCACGTGTAAGTAAGAGTTAAAGATAGACGAAGCTTGCCATGTAAAAGATGGGCATAAAAACCTTGAGTTCCTCCAAATGATGAATGTGATACAAATAAAATTCAATCTTTCATTATGCATGCAAAGGCGTGCGAGGATAAAGTATGCTGACTTAAATGGGTAAGCCTAAAAATATTAAGGCATGAGATGCAAAAAGGCATAATCTTGGAGGTTATAAGAAGCAATATAGATTGTCAGAGAAGGAAAAAAAGATATGGAATATATTCTTGAGTTTTTCTAGTCGAGGTATGTCTTATTTTATTCTATTGAAGTGCTGAAAGATTGAGAATTTCCACGAATGATCTCAAGTAAATCTATATGTGTCCAATATTGAAAGAGCAGTTAACTTGTAAGTGAATGGATCCTTACGATTCAAGCAGAAGAATTATCAAAATAGCTCATGGGCTAAGTTAATGTTGTTGGAAAATTATACATATAATGTGTAAGACGTAAGACTCAAAAATAAAATTGAAATCGGTTATGGTATGGATTTCTGGATTGAGAAGTTACAAGAATGCTAAGTCTACATGATAATGTGTCAAACTTCCTAACATGATATGTATGGACGAGGTCGATGATACCATGAAGAATGGGAAGATATGCAAGTGTATTTTTTTATGCGAAACATGTTGATGTAAATATGTGGTATTAGCTATGGGAAAAAGAGTTCACAATATGATGAAGGCATGAGGTAATAAGATCCTACATGCATGACTGTCACAACCCAAACCCCGCTCCGGTTGTGATGGCTCCTCTCGTGAAGACAAGGCCAGCCAACCATTATTAAACAGCCTTTTCCACAATAACTAAACATAAATAAGCAGTTTAAACATGATTTATTATTAATAGTTAGCGGAAGCGAAAACCCAAACGCAGCCCAAATCGGGGTGTCACTAGTCATGAGCTACTATAGAGTTCACTAAAGTACTACAAGTCCAGAAATAGAAACAAAGTCTGAAAGTAACATGAACAACATAAAATAAAGGAGAAGATCTAGTGCCATGGATGCTAGCGGTCACCTGGCTCAGCTATGATAACAAATCTTCAATCAGCTCAAAACCCGCTACCGGGTGGTCAAGTACCTGCATCTGCACGCGAGGTGCAGGGAGTAAAGTGAGTACTCCAACTCAGTGAGTAATAAAAGTAAATAATAGCTGAAAGCAAGAAATCGCGTAAGACACTCCTTCATGCTATATAGAACAGTACAACCCTTTTTGGAAAATAGTAAAACCGTGAAATCCTTTGGAAAAAATCTGGGCTCAGTTAAAACCTCTTTTGAAAATGATCTTTTCAACAGTTGCCAAAAATACTTTCAAAACAATTTGTGAAAATATGCACAGAAATCCGCCCCTCGGGCAATACCCTCGTCCCTGGTCAACCACTCGGGCCCCAACACTCAAGGATTAGATAGCACTAGCAAAAGTAGATAAATATCTCCAGGAATATCACAGACAACAAAAATGAACAAATTCATGAATTCAATGCAACGCATATGATGGTACATTCCAGTACCCACTGCGGCGCGCAGCCCGAGCCATCTATATTTATTTAACGTCGACGATGCTCACTGGGGGTGTGTACAGACTCCGGAGGGGTTCCTACAGCCCAAGCCCAATATCAAGCCATCTCGTGGCATCAAATATAGGCTCTCAGCCTCATATCAATATTAGTATAATCATCCAGGCACTCGGCCTCAATATCAATGTAACACCGCTTCGGCACACAGCCCGAGCCACCCATAATATGTATAACACCGCTGCGGCGTGCAGCCCGAGCTACCCATAATCAATATAATACTGCTACGACGCGCAGCCCGAGCCACCCATAATGTTTCAAGTCACATCACACAGTGTCATTGTTACCATTGTTTCAAGTCACTACTGCGACATGCAGCCCGAGCCACCCATAATCAGTCCAGAAAACATCATAAGCCCCTTGGGCATTTATAAAACAGTAGTTCTCAGCCCGAAATAACATTTCAAATATCATTTGAGTTTTCAAAACTTAGAAATACGGCCGAGTTTACAAAACAGTATTTAAAATCTTGGACTGAAACCAAATGACATGCAAGATACTCAAAAACAGTAATCTCAATCCCCGAAGGATTCACATAGTTGGCATGAAGCCCAAACATGGCAATCAACCCAAATTATGATGATAACAAGTAGTTTCAGTCAAATACGTAGTAAAAATCAACAACCGGGACGGATCAAGTCACAATCCCCAATGGTTCTCTACCCCACGCTCAATCCGGCATGCAAGTCACCTCAATATAGCACTATGATGTGCAAATCCAGGGTTTCAGACCCTCAAGATATCATTACAAGTATTACTCACCTCGAACCGGTAAAATCTCTAGCTCGCGACGCCTTTGTCTCGCAAATCGACCTCCTCACGTGTCGAATCTGTTCAAACCCATAACGAATACATTACAATTGCCTAAGGGGACATAACCCAATCAAAAAGACTCGAAAAACATCAAAATTCACGAAATTTGCAAAACCCGAGCCTCGGGACCACGTCTCAAAAAATTATAAAATTAACATCACTGGCTTCCTTATCTCGCCGTGAGTCTAACCATGTAAAAATCATTCAATTCCCATATCATTTCGACCCTCAAATCCTTGATTTTATCCAAGAGGATTTTCTACCCTTTTCCAACAAAATTCTCTGATTAAACGCTAAAACTCGTAATAGATTCAAGTTATACAACAAAAATTTAGTTAAGAACACTTACCCCGTTGTTCTATTTGAAAATCGGACCAAAAATCGCCTTAACCGAGCTCCAAATCACCAAAAATGGGAAATGGGAACGAAGTCCCATTTCCAGAACTTAACCTTTATGCCCATGCCTATTTCCGCTTTTGCAGTCCAGGGACCGCTTCTGCGGTCCCACTTTTGCGAAAAATAACCCGCTTCTGCGGTTTCTTGATTTGCCCGACCAACCGCTTCTGCGGTCCACCTATCGCAGAAGTGATTTTGCCTCTGCGGAATAAAATATGCTTCTGCGGTTCCTTGCCAAACGTCCATTTTTCGCTTCTGCGACTCCTCACACGCTTCTGCGGTTTGTTTCCGTAGAAGCGAAAATATCAGATACCAGATCCTTTAGCAGTCCTTGAACTCAAAATTTCTTCCCGTTAGCCATCCGAAATCGCCCTGAGGCCCCCGGAACCTCAACCAAAAATACCAATACATCCCATAACATTATTCAAACTTGTTCCTGTCACGACCCAAAATCCACCAAGGGTCGTGGTAGCGCCGGACACCTCTGTCAGGCCAGCCAACTAAATTATCAATTAATTCCTCTTTTAATACTTTTGAAAATCTAAGGTTTTTCCTTCCATTTTTATAAATAAAAGTTCATTACTTGAATTCGAGTTTAAATAATGACAACTTAGTACAAATCCGCTGTAAACCATCCCAAAAACCCGGTGTCACGAGTACATGAGCAACTACTGGCAATGATAAAAAATACAACACAACACCTGTCCGAAATACGATGGACAGAAAGGAAGTACAATTACTAGGAAGGGACTTTAAAAGCTGCGGGCCGCCTTAAATACTGCAACTTACCTAGTCCCCGAACCGTCTGTGCTGCTGCGCCCAGTAGGCCGCTAAAGTATCATGTACCTGTGCAACAAAAATGCACAGATGTGTAGTATGAGTAAGTAATCAACGTGTACTCAGTGAGTGTCCCGCCTAATCCCGAAGGGGTAGAGACGAGATGGTCAACTTTGACACACTCTAACGGTCCAATGATCATTTATCCTCAATACACATATTAAACCGTGGATTTATTCTTTATAGACATGATTCTAATCCAAATAGAGGAAACGAATAAACACGTAGTTCTTTCATAGGAAAATTTCCCGTATTTCTATTTAAAACATAATCCAAATATATTTAAGCCACAAAAAGGCAGTAATAACTTAATTAAGTTCAGGCAGCAACACAGGCATGCGCAAATCATACCGAGGCGACGGCCCGATCCAACAGAAATAAATATGCAGTTGTCGAGGGTCGACGACGCGCCTATAGATGCATCTATTAATCTGCTGAGGCATTCGGCCCGTTCCAAAATAAACACACATAGACAGATAAATAGTTAGGAAGTCAACGTTGAGCAAATATCCAGGAAAGGTCAATTCTCTTTATTAATTTGGGAAAAATGAAGCTTAAGTCTTTTAGAAAATCCAATTATTAATTTAATGTGATCTATTACCCTGCTCGCGAATCATCCATGCGACATGGTACATATAAGATACATGCTCAGATAGCCAATTAGAATTTTATCGAGGAATAATTATACAAATAAGCCAATTCTCTGTTTAACAAGTTTAGAAAAAAATGATATTTAATCTCTTTTTAAATTTCTTTACTAATCAAAGGGGATTTAAACAATCCAAGTCATCGATGAGTTCATAATTAATTCAAGTATAACATGCTGATGGGTCCTAACTACCCGGACAATAGCATAATAGTAGCTTCGCACGAACTCTCGCCACCTCGTGCGTACGTAGCCCCCACAAATAGTAGCACATAAACAATTTAACTCACATATTGGGTAAATTCCCCCTCACAAGATTAGAAAGGAGACTCACCTTGCTCCGAAGACTCGCAACCGGCATTCTACATCCTTCCGAAGGCTCGAACCAACGCACAACGCACCCAAACTAGCCAATGATCATACAAATCCATTAATATATGCTCAACTATACCTTACAACTCAATTTATAGCCATTCCTAACTCTGAACGAAAAGTTGAACAAAATGCCGTCAGGCCCACGTGCCCGGAAATCCGAAATTTTTCGAATATAAAGTTTACCCATGACCTTAGGAACTCAAATATATAATTTTCTCTTAATTCCATGCTCAAATTCGTGGTAAAAATCTAAGATTGAAATTTTCTAGGTTTCCATCCAAAACCCCAATATTTACTCTAAATTCCATGCATAAATCCCTATATAATTGATATATTTAACTCAAAAGTGATAGGGATGACTTACCTTAATCATTGACGAGAAAATTCCCTCTTGAGAAATGTGATAGAAATGGCCAATCCCCGATATTAAAATGACATTCTGCCATCCAGGGATTTCCGCTTCTGCGGAAAAATCCCGCTTCTGCGAAACCCGCTTCTGCGGAAAATGATCCGCTTTTGCGGTCCCTGGCTTCAGCCCATCTTCGCTTCAGTGGAAGCTAAACCGCATCAGCAGTTCCGCTTAAGCGGTCAAAAAGACGCTTCTGCGGCTACCTGGGCCTGACCCCCTCCCCCCCTTTTTGCTTCTGCGGAATATGCACCGCTTTTGCGGCTCTTCCTCATGCCCCACCTTTTCGCTTCTGCGGGCCTCAAACCGCATCTGTGGTCCCGCTTCTGCGGTCCAGGAACCGCAGATGCAATTATGACAGAAGCAGCTCACTCAGCCTTCCAAATTTCCAAATTTCGATCCGTTAACCACCCGGAATCCACCCGAGGCCCCCGGGACCCCAACCAATCATACCAACCAATCCCAAAACACATTACGGACTTGCTTGAGGCCTCAAATCATAACAAACGACGCCAAAACCATGAATTACACCACGATTCAAGCTTTATGAACTTTGAAACTTCAAACTTCTATTTCCAATTTTTAAGCCTATAAAATCGTGTCCGATTGACTTCAAATTTTGCACACAAGTCATATTTGACATTACGAACCTACTCCAACTTTTGAAATTGGATTCTGACCCCGATATCAAAAAGTCAACCCCCCGGTCAAACTCTTCAAAAACCTTTAAATTGCTATCTTTAGCCAAATGGCTTCAAAATGGTCCACGGACCTCCGAATTCACTTCCGATCATGCTCCCAACTCCAGAATCACCATACGGAGCTATTCCCATTCTCAGAATTCCAAACGGACATCGATAACACTAAAATACATTCGAAGACAAACTTATGAAATTTCTTCTAAAATGCTAACTTCCACAATAGACGCCAAAACTCCCCCAGGTTATCCAAAACCCGCGCCGGGCATACGCCCAAGTCCGAAATAATCATACGAACATGCTGGAACCTTCAGATCCCGATTCCGAAGTCGATTACTCAAAATTCCAATCCTACTCATTCTTTAAACTTTAAGCTTCCGAAATGAGAATTCTCTTCCCAAATCAACTCCGAACTTCCCAAAACCAAATTCCGACCACGTGTATAAGTCATAATACCCGAAATGAAGCCGTTCATGGCCTCCGACTGCTGAACAGAGCGCTAGTACTCAAAACGATTGGTCGGGTCGTTACATTCTCTCGCACTTAAACATACGTTCGTCCTCGAACGTGATGAGAACTAAACTGGAGTGGTCTGAAATCACTGTTTAGCACCTCATGCAACTTCCCGTGCTACCACAACTTAGCTGAGTACATAAGCTCGATAAATTTTGAAAATATCCCCTTTTATTCAGGAAAATAAGCCTTAGAGCCCGATTCCATCATCCGAAATCCTATGCTAGGCCTGATGCTTCCATTGCACCCCATGATATATACAAGTCTTACTCTAATCTTTACCATACCACCATGATGGAAGAGATGTACCAACATTCATGATCAATTGCCGAGTCAACAAAACATTAGGTCTACACTCTTGACAAGGCCCTTGCCTCATTCTGAACCCTATAATGGTCTTATTTCCGTAACATACCTCGTATAGCTGGATTGCACAGAATCCTAGATCAAGGGATCTTGTCTCATCCGATACAACTGCTCAGGCAATAAGCCACCACAGAAATTATTAAAATCTCATATGATACTACCGTGCGCCAATAGGCCACCAATCCGAACATAACATAAATAGGAAATCGAATTCTGGAAGGAATTATCTAAACCCCGCATTAATATGGACTTCTCCTAGAAAGATAGGAAGTGAAACATACAAAGAAATATCATATAGAAAACTAGACTCGACATCACAATGTTGCGGTGCGCAACCCGATCCAAATAACATACCCATGGCGGCGTGCCACCCAATCCATAAATAGATCTCACAGAAGGAGATTGCACTTTGAATTAAATCTTCTCATTACAACAAACCATGAATTTCAATCGCAAGCACATTAAGTTCATAATACCATCCCTGAGGAAACACATAGCGCCATAGGCTACAAAACTCAAGCACAACTGAGGTGTGATATACAACATAAATCTTAAAGCCATTCTGCTCATAACACATCATTCCTATGCGGACCCTCAACACATAAGCAATTTTCTCAATCCGTCTCACAACTCATACGGCACAATATATCATTACCTGGAATAGATGATGACAAAATAACCACCCGACCGTTCCTCTATAGGGAACACTCGCTGAAACGAACACACCTGGCCTGATATAAAGCCCTGTTCACATATGTAAATCAATACATCGATCTCAAGCCGATTTCTGATTGTACCAACTTGGAGAATAACCTTTCAAAGGTTCATAGTAACTCTCTTTTCCTCATGACACATAAGAACAACCGTCATAACCAGAGCAACCTCCCCAGTTCATCACCCAATAAACAAGGTGCCCTCTAAGCATAGTTTCTCAAACAAATGTTATTACCACAACCTCATACTTGCTTAAATCTTTAGTCAATCAAGCGACTACATGCCACACTTATACATTCTACCCATGGTACACGCTCCCACAATCTTCTGAAATAAATATCGAGTCTGCTCATTCCAACCATCGGTCGCACCAACGCTGAAAAGCGATCAAGAATCCTTTACCAGAATACAAGGCCTTTTTCACAAAACATCGATCTCAGGTGACTCTGAAGCCAATATCAATTTACTCAAATCATTCAACCCTTTCCTTGCTCATCCGAGCCTGTGACATCATAGTCATTACCAAGCTGTAACCTCGATCCTCACTTCAAATTCCATACCTCTCACTGCACCCAATGTGCCGATATACGATAGACACAATTTCAATCACAACCCTAGAACCACTGATAAACTAACACTTCATCATATAAAACTTTTCATTTAACTCACTTTAGGAGAATCATAGCAACACCTAGGTAACTTCCCATAACCGTAGGATATGTAAATCTGCAAGTAGTGGTCCAAGCCACCATAACCCTTTCCGAAATTTGCTTCTACACAACGAGCCTTAGAAATAGAAGGCTTCTGAATAACATCAATTGCGAAGGCTAACAAGCCTGATACGTACACAAATCATACACACAACCTGATCATGCTGAATGAACTAATCACAGATCCCAACGTGCCAAATTCAACTATAGCTAATCAATCCCTTTCCTTCCAATTTATCCTTGAGTGCTTTGGAAATAGTACCGATTCTCTTCAACACATAACACGCTCCATCTACACTCATCCCGAGTGACCTTGAACCACGAGACCATGCTGTATCAACCCCTACGAACTATTTCGTACTTCCCAATTGCAACATCACAAGCCAATCATCACGAAACATTCCGTGCCACTTCTCATAAGCTGCTTTCCAAGCTTGATCCTCAATTATCCCTATAAACTCGACATTATTAGGCACCACACTCTACCTCTTGAATTCACTAGGACCGTTACTGAGAGCCATCCGTTATGACTTGGTCCCGAATATAATCGGTTACTTAGATCTCATAACACAGGAGTACCCTCTCGACGAGGCACCTAGCAGAATTACTCCTTTTAAAACCCGCTTCCATACAAGGCACACATCCCGAATCCTTTCCCAAGTTCGAACATGAGGCCATAAGGCCAACCATAGAACATCTTTACTACTTATGGTAGTTTTCTGTAGCTGAGACAACCCCTCAGTATACTATTAACCATGAACTTCGCACGTAGCTAACCATGAAGTCCAAATCATAAGCGGTGGGACTCTCCCACTTAGCTTGAAGCCATTATTACAATACTCTGGAGTTCACCATTATTCTTAATCT
>MU700077.1:45718-82823 GCA_026770625.1 Nicotiana glauca
GCTGGCATTCTCGATATCTTACCGTAGAAACCCAATTGGATTTTCCAAATCATTAACACCATTCACACAACAATTCCCCTTGCTGCATATCCAGTAGAACTCTTCGCAGGAGCCTCGCCAACCACGCGACTGCTACCCTGCTCACTGGAATACCCCACCTGTCGAAATCACTCCCTGACACCTTCCAACGCTGCTGCATAGGGTACCATCACTATGACACCAATAACCCATCCTGAGTTCGAGCTCACTCTCTAGCTGTACGAGTCTATTCACCCATCGTGGACATCCATTAAATATGCGACGACATCCTTTCGTTTCAAAGTCGTGCTATATCTTTCTTCACTTCAAGTAGCTCCTTTCCGTCATACACAATATCCCGCCGCATAACAACACTATGCTTCGAGTTATTCTACTGACTTCCATTTCCCGTCGCTGAAATCCCCACTTCAAATTAGATCTGAAAGCGTCGATAACCAAGCACCGATATTCTCAAGTCATTCCAGACTCCCTTAAGGTGCATAGTTTTCTCATTACCAAGCCCCTACGCAGCTCCGCTGCTCTCCCATTTTGAGCAAACTCGCTTCTTCAATCAACTGCTCAGCCTGTGCTTTCTCAGCCTGACCCTTTAGAAGTTTAAAACTCCGCTTGACACTTTCCACATGTCTTTTTCATCTCTTGTTGATCAGTTATTACCTTAGTAAAATTCATCTTTATAGAACTTGAGCCCACCAATCGTTACTGGCTCAAACCCTTTTGAAGGTCATCTTTATCGAACCGCCAACATTTACAATACTGATTCAGTCCGGAACCACTGCATCCCGCAATATCCGATTGCTGCATTTTCAATGCCATTTCACAATATCTTGCCTCATGGGCTGATCATAGAAGATCATAACACCGATAAACTTAATAAGTCCAATTAGGACAACAACACCCCAATAGAGGAGAGAACTCCTTCACGCTTGCAATTACCATGCTTTATTACTTATACTAGTCCACATCTGACCATCCTTGGTTCGATTATTTTCCCTTGTAGGGAATAAAATATTGAATCCCTTTGATTACACACTGCTAAACCTCCCTTCAATTCATTCACTGCCTCGACACGTGGGCAAACACCCTACCATCACAACAACAGTGTGGAAAAATTGCTCATGAGCATCATGGCAACCTGTGCCTAGCCTTAAGGCTCTTAGAAGTTCTGCTACTAAGCTGAACAATAGAATATCCTTCCATAATGCGACTATAATAGTCCAATCAACTATACCGGGGAAAAAAAAATCGTCCCGCACCATATTTGTAGTTCCATTTCAATTATTCAATTTTCGAATTATAACAAGTGCTCGCGTCGCACAAGATTGAGTGGAAAGGAATCAAAGTCATAAGCCTCAAAGGAATAGAACTGCACGATAAAGAAATCAAGAAGGGAAGTATTCCTAACAGTCCTGCAGCCTCCCGAGGATAAGTACAGACGTCTCCGTACCGATCCGCGAGACTCTACTAGACTTGCTCATGACACGTGAGACCGACGGGAACCTAGTGCTTTGATACCATATTGTCACGACCCAAAATCCACTAAGGGTCGTGGTGGCGCTGGACAACTCTGTCAGGCCAGCCAACTAAATTATCAATTAATTCCTCATTTCATACTTTTGAAAATCTAAGGTTTTTCCTTCCATTTTTATAAATAAAAGTTCATTACTTGAATTTGAATTTAAATAATGACAACTTAGTACAAATTCGATGTAAACTATCCCAGAAACCCAGTGTCACAAGTACACGAGCAACTACTGGCAATGATATAAATACAACACAACACATGTCCGAAATACAATGGACAGAAAGGAAGTACAATTACTAGGAAGGGGCTTTAAAAGCTGCGGGCCGCATTGAATACTGCAACTCACCTAGTCCCTGAATCATCCGTTCTGCTGCATTCAGTAGGCCGCTAAAGTATCATGTACTTGTACAACAAAAATGCACAGAAGTGTAGTATGAGTACGTAATCAACGTGTACTCAGTGAGTGTCCCGCCTAATCCCGAAGGGGTAGAGACAAGATGGTCAACTTTGACACACTCTAACGGTCCAATGATCATTTATCCTCAATACATATACTAAATCATGGATTTATTCTTTATAGACATGGTTCTAATCCAAATAGAGGAAACGAATAAACACGTAGTTCTTTCATAGGAAAATTTCCCGAATTTCTCTTTAAAACATAATCCAAATATATTTAAGCCACAAAAGGGCTATAATAACTTAATTAAGTTCAGACAGCAACACAGGCATGTGCAAATCATACCGAGGCGACGGCCCGATCCAACAGAAATAAATGTGCATTTGCCGAGGGTCGATGGCGCGCCTATAGATGCATCTATTAATCTGCCGACGCGTTTGGCCCGTTCCAAAATAAACACACATAGATAGATAAATAGTCAGGAAGTCAACGTGGAGCAAATATCCAGGAAAGGTCAATTCTCTTTATTAATTTGGGAAAAACAAAGCTTAAGTCTTTTAGAAAATCCAACTATTAATTTAATGTGATCTATTACCCCGCTCGCGAATCATCCATGCGACGTGGTACACATAAGATACATGCTCAGATAGCCAATTAGAATTTTATCGAGGAATAATTATCCAAATAAGCCAATTCTCTGTTTAACAAGTTAAGAAAAAAATGATGTTTAATCTCTATTTAAATTCGTTTACTAATCAAAGGTGATTTAAACAATCCAAGTCATCGATGGGTTCATAATTAATTCAAGTATAACATGCTGATGGGTCTTAACTACCCAAACAATAGCATAATAGTAGCTATGCATGGACTCTCGTCACCTCGTGCGTACTTAGCCCCCACAAATAGGAGCACACAACAAATTTAACTCACCTATGGGGTAAATTCCCCCTCACATGATTAGAAAGGAGACTCACCTCGCTCCGAAGACTCGCAACCGGCATTCTATATCCTTCCGAAGGCTCGAACCAACACACAACACACCAAAACTAGCCAATGATCATACAAATCCATTAATATATGCTCAACTATACCTTACAACTCAATTTATAGCCATTTCTAACTCTGAACAAAAAGTTGACCAAAATGCCCTCGGGCCCACGTGCCCGGAAATCCGAAATTTTTTGAATATAAAGTTTGCCCATGACCTTAGGAACTCAAATATATAATTTTCTCTTAATTCCATGCTCAAATTTGTTGTAAAAATCTATGATTGAAATTTTCTTGGTTTCCATCCAGAACCCCAATATTTACTCTAATTTCCATGCTTAAATCCCTGTATAATTGATATATTTAACTCAAAAGTGATAGGGATGACTTACCTTAATCATTGACGACAAAATTCCCTCTTGAAGCTCCCCAAAATCGCCCATACCATGGAGAAATGTGATAGAAATAGCCAATCCCCGACCTTAAAATGACATTCTGGCATCCAGGGATTTCCACTTCTACTGAAAAATCCCGCTTCTGCGAAACCCGCTTCAGCAGAAAATGATCCGCTTTTGCGGTCCCTGGCTTCAGCCCATCTTCGCTTCAGCAAAAGCTAAACCGCATCAGAGGTTCCGCTTAAGCGGTCAAAAAGACGCTTCTGCGGCCACCTGGGTCTGACCCCCCCTTCCGCTTTTGCGGCGCTGCTTTTGCGGCTCTTCCTCATACCCCACCTTTTCGCTCCTACGGGCCTCGGACCGCATCTGCGGTCCAGGAACCGCAGATGCGGTTATGGCAGAAGCAGCACACTCAGCCTTCTAAATTTCCAAATTTCGATCCGTTAACCACCCGAATCCACCCAAGGCCCCCGGGACCCCAACCAATCATACCAACCAATCCCAAAATATATTACGGACTTGATCGAGGCCTCAAATCATATCAAACGATGCCAAAACCATGAATTAAACCCCGATTCAAGCTTTATGAACTTTGAAACTTCAAACTTCAATTTCCGATGTTTAAGCCTATCAAATCGTGTCCGATTGACTTCAAATTTTGCACACAAGACATATTTGACATTACGGACCTACTCCAACTTTCGAAATTGGATTCCAACCCCGATATCAAAAAGTCACCCCCCCGGTCAAACTCTTCAAAAACCTTTAAATTGCTATCTTTAGCCAAATGGCTTCAAAATGGTCCACGGACCTCCGAATTCACTTCTGATTGCGCTCCCAACTCCAGAATCACCGTACGGAGCTACTCCCAGTCTCGAAATTCCAAACGGACATCAATAATGCTGAAATGCACTCCAAGCTAAACTTATGAAATTTCTTCTAAAATGCTAACTTCCACAATAGACGCCAAAACGCTCCCGGGTTATCCAAAACCCGCACCGGGCATACGCCCAAGTCCGAAATCATCATACAAACCTGCTGGAACCTTCAGATCCCGATTCCGAAGTCGATTACTCAAAATTCCAATCCTAGCTCATTCTTTAAACTTTAAGCTTCCGAAATGAGAATTCTCTTCCCAAATCAACTCCGAACTTCCCGAAACCAAATTCTGACCACGCGTACAAGTAATAATACCTTAAATGAAGCCGTTCATGGACTCCGACTGCTAAACAGAGAGCTAGTACTCAAAACAATCGGTCGGGTCGTTACAGTTCCAACCATGAAAACACGCCAAACAACACAAAAATCATCAATTCACCACAAATTCAAGCCTAAGTTTATCAAATTCTTCCGATACTCACATTCGATCAAAAACCCGCCCAAACGACGTTCGAATGACCTGAAATTTTGCGCACATATCCAAAATCACCTAACGGAGCTACAACAACTCTCGAAATTCCATTCCGACCCTCGGATCAAAATCTCACCTATCAACCGGAATTCGCCAAAATGCAAAATTCGCCAATTCAAGCCTAATTATACACCGGACCTCCAAATCTAATTCAGATCGCACTCCTAAGTCACAAATCAACCCCTGAAGCTAACGGAATCACCGAAATTCACATCCGAGCCCTATAACTCAATAGTCAACATTCGGTTGACTTTTCCAACTTAAGCTTTTCCTTAAAGAGACTAAGTGTCTCATTTCTTATCAAAACCAATCCAAATCAACTCTAACACACCACATACCTATAACGAAACATGAAGAAATATAAAATGGGGGAAATGGAGCGACAACACATGAGACGATGGGTCGAGTCATCACAATGACATCTGTATCATAAGTATCACCCTATTCGGTGGGATACGTCAGAATAATATTTTATGAAAGAACTTAGTAGCAAGAAATAAAATTTCAGAGGATACGCTATATATATATATATATATATATATATATATATATATATATATATATATATATATATATATATATATATATATATATATACGGCTTGAGAACATGATGGTGTCCTAAAGATAGAATGCGTAATTCTAGCATTTAGCATTGTGAAGATGGTGTATGTTGTGAAAAATTTATATAATGATTTGCAGATTTGGCCTAAGAAAGTCACACTTGTTCGACATATTAAGCACGGGATGAGAGGCGTAAGGCAGTCATACTTGCTAGAACTGTATTAGAGCATGGATTGAAGGTTGAAATGTTAGAAGTGATTTTGACGGTATAGTGAATATAAAAGAGTAAAGTGGTAACTATAATGATGATGTAAGGGCAGAAATTGTAAGGCCCCGAGAGAATGAGTGCTCAAATCCTAGCAACTTGTAGAGTCAGTCCACTTATGGTCGGACCCTTTTTACTGATTTAGCACTTAAAAATCTAGAGTTAGAGTTTTCTAGAAAAGTGTCATTTTTGCGGTTCAGAATGCGGTCGCAGATCAGGTATGCTGACCGCATTTTGCCGTAGAGTTGAGCAGGTAAGCAGCCAAATTAGATATTGAAAATGCGGTCCATTATGCGACCGCATAATCAGTATGCGGACCGCATTCCTGCCGCAACGTTAATCAGAGAGTCAGTCTAAATTGATATTAGAAGTGCGGTCCATTATGCGATTGCATAGTCAATATATGGACCGTATAGTTGTTGCACAATTCCCTCAAGGATTTTTGGAGGTCAGTTCTGCGGTGAATTATGCAACCGCAGAACAAGAATGCAGACCTCATTCCCATTGCATACCCAGGCAGAGATGTTCAGTTATTGGGACTCATCTGCGGTCCAATCTGCGGATCGCATATCAATTTTGCGATCGCATAGTGCGACCGCAGACCCGGCTAAGGCTTCTATTTTATAAAATTTTAAACCCGACCCTCTTTCTAATAAAACACCCCAACTCCTCATTTTAACATATATTCTGAACAAAATAAGAGAGAGGGAGGAGAGGTTCTTGAGAAAGAAAGTGGTCTTTATCAAATTGATTCTTAAAAAAAAAACTAGTAGGGCCAGTGAAAATCCTAATTGATTGCCTTCGTTCCCACTCATACAGGTAAAATCCCTAACCCTTTTTCCTTGATTTCCAGATTTTAAGCTAAGGGAGGGAGTCTCATGCATTGATTCCTGAAATAATGGGTGGAAACTCACATGCATGTCTTTCAAAACCTAAAATTTAGTAAGGGGAATTGGGTAGAAGTAAGGGGCTGTGCTCGATAACCTAAATAAGCTCGGATAGTAATTTTGAATTTCAAATTCTAGGCGCATGTGTTAATTTGTGAACTAGATTGACGTGGCTAGATTGCTTGGTGACTGAGAATAGGAGTTTAAAAAGGGAATTCGACTCCAGGTATGTATGGCTAATTTTTTATCCTTGTGAAATCGCCTCGTTTGGTATACGTATGCTCGGTAGGTGATGTGAACGTGAATTACTTGTAAATTTCTTGTGGTTGGTATGTTGTGATTGTGCTAAGTGGCTGTAGTTGAGAAATAATGACTAAAGGAAATAGTAACTAATGCAATTGGAAATAACTGTAGTAACAATGTTTATGGGTTGTCAAATATGATGGAAATAATACTGACGGTTATCGGAACACTGGCTATCTTGTTGTTGTTACTTCTTGAGAATCATTGTTGTTGATCTTGTGAATTGTTATTGTGGTTGTGTTGTTTGTGGATTGGAACTATTCGGTGGGATCGGGTTGCACGCCGCAACATGAAGTTATAAGGTGCGGGTTGTGGTGATAAGGGTGGCCGAGGTAATAAGGGTGGACGAGGTAACAAGGGTGGAACAGTGATCGAAATCACTCTTGAAATAAATATTTGGGCAATTTGTGAAATCATTGGTGTGGACATTGTGGAAGGTGGGAAACCCGGAGGATTGAAACTTGTTTGGCTTGATTGTACTTTTCGTGTGTGAATTGGTTGTTGCTTCTATTGTTGTTTTCTACTTGTGTACGGCTTGAGTTTACTTGGGACAAAGTTTGTCCATACATAGCAGTGCAATTCAAATGTACTGACGTCCCTTTTGTCAGGGGTGCTACAGTCACGTTATGATTGTAGGTAGATCTATAGCAGATACTCCAGTCCATCGATCATAGCTCCTCCTCACTTCTGGTCAGCAGAACTGGTGAGCCCCTTTCCTTCTAGGGCCCTGCATGGCTCATGCCGCTTCTGTTCCTATCTTTTGGAATCTTGTTTTGGTATTTGTAAAAGGTATAGCCGAAGCCTTGTTACCAACAAATATTGTATTAACTTCTTTCATCTGTAGAGGTTCCGTAGACAGGAAACACGGGTCATGAACTTATGTAATATGTATATTGGGGCAATGTAAAATGTAAACCACGCTAGTAACCATGTACCTTGTTTATATTTTGAAATGAATTGGTGTTCTAAATTAATCGTATGGTCAGTTAACTTGGCTAATAAGTAATGGAAGATGTGGGACAATACGTGGGATAGGAAAGGCACCCATGTCCACTTGGCTGGGGATACACGGTCGAGTGCCGGTCATGTCCCTCGGAATTTGGGGCGTGACAGAAATAATGGCCCTTAGCAATATATGTTGTAGGTAGTAGCGACGTGATACTTGGATACAAAAATGAATAAAGAAAGTTTCTATGAGTATAACCAAACTATCCTATTATCAGAATAATGAGTATATCGGTATAGTGATGAAATAAAAGTCAATGTATGATGAAAGACTGAAGTGCTAAAATAGAGATTTCTAATTGGGAGGGATAAATAACCTTTTGTAGTAGGTGACCAAATTGATTGTCAATGAAAATCTCTATGTGAGATATAAGTTTAATATTGACTTCGAGTGGCAAGTAAGAGTTTGAATTGGGTTTACTCCTAAGTGGGGGAGCATCGGAACAGAAAGGATTCACCTTAATGGTAATGGTTTGAGAAATAAAATATTTTATTTACTAGAGTCAAGATGAAGAGAAAATATTTGGTAACTTCATGATTGAATGAGTACAGTTACCATAAAATTTTTGTTGGGATACAAAGACACATTACAAATAATAGTTATGATGTTCTACATAAGGGATATTAAAAGTTATGTCTGATAGTTAAGGATTTAATGGGAACTCGAATGTATTCCTACAACTTTTGTGGCATGTGCGATTTGAATTAAATTCAAGTATTGGCAGATAATAAGGAAGAACTTTTAACTGTACGTGGGATTAAGTGGAATAAGAGGATATTTTAATGTGTGCACACTTTAGCACGAGAAGAAACAAAAAAGGGCAATGTAATGCGCATTCCTGAATGAGAAAGGACTCTTCTATACAAAAAATAAAGTATGCCAGTATGCATGAGTTCAAAGAAGAGCACTAACATTAAAAGGGTGCAAGTACCATCGTGATAACAGTGACTCTCGACTGTTGAAAATATACAGGCTATGGTACTTATTGAGTACCGTTGTGGCGTACTCAGCCCTTAGGGTCCCCTACCAGGGCCGTGCTTACTTTACATGTTTCAGGATGATGTATGATACGTGACATGCGGTCAGGCCAGGATGACTCTCTTTTTGAGGTATTATGAAGCACCACTTTTATTTCGTGGTAGTTATCATGTTCTTCTTTATTTTATTTTGTTGGAATTACTCCAATTGTTGGTTGTATTTTTTGGTATAGAGGCTCCATATATAGTTGTGAAAGGTTGTGGTAACATAATTGTACACAACATTCATGAAAATATATTTTACTTAGTCTCATTTTTATTATTATGAAAGTGCGTCATATGTGATTTTGAAATGGGAAAATATTTTGTCATTTAGCTTGAAAACGTATAAGATTTTCAAGGAGCTTCTGCAGTTAAATTGGTTTTCATGCATATCATTTGGTTGCATCACATGGTTTGGTTCGCTCGGGTCGGGTAGTGTGCCGGGTGCCGGTCACATGGTTTTGGGTCGTGACACAGGCCCTCGGCCTCTCTCAATCATCAACTCACAATCAGGCCCTCGGTCTCTCTCAGTTATCAACCTCACAATCCACTCATGCTATCAGTAAAATAGGATACTCAGACAAAAATATGATTTTTATGCGTCAAAGGAGTAATAAATTCTGAGTTATGAAATCAATAAAAACATAACATGACTGAGTACGACTTAAGTCAAAACACCAAGGATATAATAAGGAAATGCCCCTAAGGGTCCAAACAACTTTTCATGGGGCCCGAATATGAAATTTAGCCCAAAAAGTAGTAATAAATTCCAAAACAGAAGAGTATCAAATAGTTTTTAGTCAAATACGCAACTTAAAAGTTGTTACGGGACAGACCAAGTTACAATCCCCAACGGTGCATGTCCACTCATTCGTCATCTAGCGTGTGTGTCACCTAAATATAGTGAAATAAAGTAAAATGCGGGGTTTCATACCCTCAGAATAAGATTTACAATCTTTACTTACCACAAACCGGACGAAAATCTACACTGCGATGCCCTTGCCGCTCGAGTCGGCCTCAAATTGCCTCAAATCTATCCAAAATCACAATCACATCATCAATACATTCCAAAAGGACAAAGCCCACGCGAAGATTATTAAATTAAACTCAAAATCCCAAAATTGGCAAAACCTGACCTCCAGGCACACGTCTCGAAACCCAACAAAAATCATAAAACCCAAATACTCATCCTCTCACGAGTTCATACATGCCAAATTTACAAAATCCGACCTCATATCGTCACTCAAATTCTAAAAAATCCACTCTTCAATTTCAAGCCCTAAGTTCCCAAATTCCTAGTCCAACTTCTCAATTAAATGATGAATAAGATCATACATTTATGAAATTTAAACCATTATAGGTTAGAATCACTTACCCCAACATTGCTCCTTCAAATCCCTTGAAAAATCGCCTCTCTCCCGAGTTCCTTAAGCATAAAATGTAAAACTGAAGAATAAACCGCAAGCTGCGGGTTTTCTGTCCAGCAAAATTGCACCTGCGGTCCAATACACGCTTTGCATCACCGCACCTGTGGATTTCCATCGCAGATGCGGAACCCACCAAATACACCAATTCTGCATCTGCAGTCATCCCTACCGCACCTGCAATGCGCACCTCTGACTCAACTTCTGCTTCTGCAGAAAAGACCCATCTCTACAGCATCCGCATCAGCGGCTCTCAACTCACATAAGAGACCTTGCACCTGCGGTCCCCAATCCGCGGTTGCGGAAATGAAAGAAGCAACAAAAATCAGCAGCATCAACTCAACGCCAAATTTTCCGACAACTATCCGAAATCATCACAAGGCCCCCGGGACCTCAACCAAAAACATGAACAAGTCATATAAGTTGAACCTTCAGAACACTCAAAAGAACATCAAACCACCCTTGGATTCAAATGTAAAGATTTCCTAACTTTCGAATTCCACAACCGATCCAAAAACCTGTCAAACTTCATTCGAATTATTTGAAATTTTGCACACACGTCACAAATACCACAACAGACCTATTGCAATTTCTGGAGTTCCATTTCGACCCTGATATCAAGATTTCCGCTGTGGACCGGAAATGCCAAATTTCCAACTTTGCCAAATCAAGCCAAATTCTACCACGCATCTTTAAAATGCATTCCGAACACGCTCCTAAGTCCAAAATCATCTGATGAAGCTAACCGAATCATAAAAATTCAAATACGATATAGAATATTAAGAAGTCAATACTGGGTCAAACCTTCCAAATTTGAAGCTTCAAGTTGAGAATCATTCTTCCATATCTATTCTGATTAACCTGAAAATCAAAATCGATGATTTACACAAGTCATAATACATCATACAAGGCTAGTCATGCCCAAGAACTAGCGAGCAAAGTGAAAATTCTCAAAATGACCTGTCGGTTCATTACACTACTGAAGAATCAAAATCTAATCATTTTCCATCAACTAAGAATGACGAAGGTGTCTCATTAGCAGGAGAAGTGGTGGTGTCATTCCGTGCATGACCAAGGTTTTTAGTTATCTTAGCAGAAGAGGAGGCACATAAATGTTTTATTGTTTGTCTTAGTTGGTAATTTTGTAAATTTTCTTAGTGATCGTGATTATTTCCTAAGTTATATAAACTTATTGTATATATTTGTAGGCACAGATATCAAATAAAAAGTGTGGCTGAAGGTATGTTACTTTATCAAGAAAAGAAAAAAGACTTTCAGAAGGTAAGTCAACAGCTCATCCATACTCAAATAGTACACCCTAGTAGCAATAAGCATCTATGCCAACCCAACATAGTGTGTGTGATCATATTAGCATTGATTTGAGACCAAGCTCAAACTGTTGCAAATGGTATCTGCAACTTTCTTCCTACAATCAGTGTCAAGTACATCTTCAACAAGAAAACGAATCTTATCGGTAATTTGATGGTTGGAAGGCTGAGAAGTAGGGGCGGACTCACGTAGGGCCAAGAGGGTTCAAATGAATCCGCTTCGTTAAAATTTTATGATATTTTATATAGGTTCAAATTTCTAAACTGTATACATAAATATTGGTTGAACCCGTTTAACACAAGCTGATCGTTTGGACAGATGGTTTAGCGGGTTAAAAATCAAATGAAAGGTGAGGAGATCGAAACCTATCAGCTACTTTTGTGTAGTTTTCTTCTGATTCACTGTGTGCATCACATATGCAAGTGTGCCTAGTAAATACGGGGCCTAACATATTTAGTTAATTCTTTTTTTAAAGGTAAATTACAAGCTATGTCCATTTATAGATAGCTCATTACAAAAATTGGCCAATTGATAAAATATTACTAATACTAGCTAAATTAGCCAATTAGCTATTTGTAGCAAAAAAATATCAAAATTTTGCTTTATTTTTAGTGTGTGTCATTAGAATAGGGTGGGTACAAATTAAGGAGCTTGAATATCAGTTTTGGGATGGTTTGGTGAAGTTTTGAGGTGGTTTGAATTGAAAATTCGATAAAAACTCAATATCAAAAAATGATATGTGTATCACACTATGTATCATTTGTGTATCACATATGTATCTATTTTTTATCTATTGTGTATCACATGTATATCCATGTATACATGTGTGTGAGATACATGCATGTTACGTGTTTGATATTTGTTGCAGAAGACTTTTTTGAACTCGATTTGATTATGAATTTTGGTACAAAATCAGTCCAAATCACCTCCTATCTTCCTCAAATTTGGTATACTGACTTATCTATAAGTTTTCAATGAATTTCAACTATACCCATTGAAAAAGTTCCTTTTTCTTTAGATTTTTAGAATATTGTATATATTTTTTGTATTTCATCACCCTATTTGCTACCTCATGTATAAAATTTCCTTTCCGTCTTGAATCTAGTGTTGCTAATCACGCTTAAAAATATGGAAGGTGATTTTTACATGTAATTCTTTGAGAGAAAGAACCCTAATATTGTATATTATTTGGTTTTGAAATCCTCTCTTATTTGAGCCTTATTTGTTTATATGTTGATTTTTGCCAAATTCACAATAATTGTCTGGCCGGGAACCACACTAGTGGATTCTGAGGGGTACCGAACACCTTTCCCTTAGAATAATTTCAAGCCCTTACCCATTCTCTGGTTATTCAAACAAGATTAGACTTGAAATAAATCCTACAATAACGCTTATAATGAATGGTTGCTCTCTTCCGATATTATCACCCCCCCTAAATCCAAAAAAGGCATATTTGCGGTAAAACCAGTCGATCAATGGAGTAGTCGACACTTTCACGCATTTCCCCCTTGAGTTGTCCGCTCAAGGGTATCAGTCTAAAACCCCATAGAAACCTCACTCTATTTAATTATGCATGCATCATGGTGAAACCTAGGCGAGTCAGTTATGTTGTCCGCATAAAGTCTCTTTAAGATAGCCTCGTCCAAAGTCCAGTGGGTTTCCCTAAAACCCAAACAGATATCATCACGTTCTGTGCATTTATTTGGAGAACTAAATGCTTTTATGCCAATTATTGATATTCAAATAGTCGTGTCCGGTGGGGGTAAGGGCCAAACCCTTTTGTCCTACAGAAATATGAGGCACGAAGTCCCCAGATTCGGCATGGTCACCAACATCCACCCAAAACGGCTAAGCTAGTGGAAGGACTTTCACTCCAGTGATCAGACTCTTGTCCGGAAATATTTAGGGAACCTACCTTCTCTCATGGAAATCCTACCCAACAACAAAATAATAGAATATGCTACTTTGTTCTGGGATTGTAAGAGGTCCGTGTTTTGCTTCGGGGACATTGAAATGACATTTTTGCTGGAAGAAATAGGAGGATTGGCCTGTATACCCTAGGAAACTACGGGTTTATTAATGCCTGAGAACTGCAAAGGTAGGGGCTTTCTGAAAATGATGGGTTTGAAGAAAAATCCAGAACTAACATGGCTGGAAGACTCTTATATACCTTTTGCTTATTTGTACGAGAGGTACAGTGACAACAAATCCTACCGTACCTATCCTGACGAGTTTTCCATCACATCATTAGGGAATATTCATCGAAGAGTCTTTGTGTTTATGTTTTGCTTCATGGGATTGATCGTGTTTCTAATGAAGAACACAAGGATCCACACCAAACTAGCTATGGTAACAAAAACTCTAATAGAGGGAATTGGCGGACAACCATTCAACATCGTGCCCATGATCATTACGGAAATATACCGAGCCTTAGAGAGGTGTCAACAGGGAGCCAAAAACTTTCAAGGCTGCAATTTGCTACTTCAACTTTGGCTCATAGAGCATCTCCAGAAAGGTAAATACTGACAAGAAATTCATCAAAGGGAGTGGGAAGATCATATCGCCTTTCATCATCCGAAGCGAATGAATTACATGCCCAACATGTTTGCCCAAGCGGAGAATATTAGAGAATGGGTCAAGCTCTTCGAAAATCTGACTGGGAACCAATTACAATGGATGTTCGAGTGGTTTCTGACTGAGAAGTTCATCATCCGATCCATAGATAAACCTTTCCTGATATTAATCGGTCTAAGAAGAACATATCCTTACGTACCTCTTCGGGTCATGAGACAAGCGGATAAGAAGCAGGTTGTACCCGGGGTTGACAAGATGAGTCACTTTGGGGCTGACTTTTAGAATGACGATAGTCCTTACAAGTGCCAGGCTTAGCATATGTGGCACTGCAAGATTGTCATGGGAAGGGATACCATCGAGCTAGATAGATACCACACTGGCTGTGCTCCTTACTATTCAGGCTGGTTGGAGGACAATCATAACGGTCTGGGCTATCATAAGTTTATTCAAGGTAACATGATCATAGATGAAAAGGTTGAAGCATAGGTAAAGTAAAATCAACTACGCAAGAGGATCCGGGAATGCAAAACCGAGCACTGTGAGATACAGGAAGCCAATAAAAAACTAATTGAGGAATGGAAGGATATGGCTGTAAGCGCCAACGATAATAGGCTAAGTCTAGCTGATTTGGCGATTGTTTATGCTCCCACTTTATTATGTTTCAATCTCATAATATGGTTAAAGGATGAAAAATGGGCTCTAATTGTGAATTTTACACATTGCAGGATGGTGAGCCTATATGATGCCTTAATTTTGTGATTGGAGTTGCAATGAAGCAAGAAAGACCCCTCGGAGCTGAGTCAGCGCAAAGACTGGACAATGAACTGAAGAAAAAATGGCCTGAACTAGCGCGAGCTCTAGCGCGAGGACTAGCACGATCGCGCTAGTCTAGAAGCAGGAAGCAGAATGTCAAGAAACTAGCGCGTTTGCGCTAATCCTAGTCCGAAAAAGGTCTGTTAGGGGCAAAATTAGAAATTTGGAGGAAATTTCATTTAACCTATATAAAGTCATGTTCTCCCAAAGAGTAAGATATCAAGGTTTTCATAGTTTAGTGCAAGAAACATAGAGGCAAGAGGCAAATGGGAAAATCCAATATCAAATTCTTCTTTTCTTCTTCTTGTTTTACATTTTGGATGAAATTAAACATTATTGAGATGAACACTGCTATGAATAGCTAAAACCCATTGTTCTAGGGTAATCGGTGAAACATGATTGTTATTATTCAGTGTTTAATTTAACAAAGTTGGTTTAATCATATTGGATTGTTTATTTAATTCTGTTCTCTGAGTAGCTAATAGTGGAATACTATCTACGAATCTAGAGTTGAACTCGAAAGTGGAAACTTTGGATTGCATGTAGAATTAAATAGAGCAAGTTCTTAAACCTGGGCATCGGGCAACAGATTCGCAATTAGGATAGACATATACCTAATTGCCTTGCTTCGTTAAAATACAGGATTTATAAATGCATTCTTATTAATTTTAATTCCATAGACATATCGTCATTAAGTTAACTTGAATAGGCGAGTAAGGAGTCGACATCTTTTTATGAGCAATATTAACCCTGTCAATCAACAACCCAGGTAAATCAATTATTTATTTTAAGCCAAGAACTCAACATGATTGTTAACTAGCTTGTGACCCTGGAATACTCTCTCCTACTGATTGTCATTTGAAATTGATATTTGTTTGGTTGATTGTTTTAATTAGTTCATTAATTGATATTTTTAGGTAGTAAATGAAAGGCGAATACCTTTTGTGAAGAATTTCTTGGATTAATAAGTTAAATGAGTTTGAATCAGTCAACAGTTAATCACAAGTCTTCGTGGGAATTATACTCTACTCACTACTTTATTACTTGACGATCACGTGCAATTGTGTGAGTGTTTTGATCGCAAAAACGTTTTTGGTGCCGTTGCCGTGGACTTAGATATTAGCTACTTGACTGATTTAAGATTTTATTCATTATTTGTTCAAGCTTTAATTTTTAGTTTACCTGGTTTGTGTGAACACAGGCTTTTCTTTTTAATGCGAAAGACCCGAAGTGCAAACAATCTACTTCCCCTTGATCCTGAAATTGAACGAACACTTCACAGAGTGAGGAGGGAAGTAGACGCAAGAACCACAATAGAAGGAGAGTTTGACATAGTAGTCTAATCAAATCCAATAGAGATGGTAGGCAATGAGGAATGTGCGATGATTGAAGCCACAAGGCCCAGTCTTGCTAACATGTCTCAAGCTATTGTGAAGCCTGATATGACAGGGCACTTTGAAATCAAACAATACATAGTACAGCTGATCCAGTCTATAGGGCAATATGTGGGTCTATCTCATGAAGACCCGCAAAGACACATTCAGAATTTCTTTGAAATTACGGATACTTACAATTATCTGAATGTTTCCAAGGACTATGTCAGGCTGACACTTTTCCCTTTTCACAGCTTGGGGACACTAAGGAGTGGTTGTAGAAGGAGACCACAAACTCAATCCCCTCTTGGGATGATCTAGTAAGGAAATTCTTAATCAAGTTTTTCCCCACTAAGAAAACAAAGGTATTGAGGAGTCAAATTATTAGGTTCGAACAACGAGATGGTAAGACACTTCGTCAAGCATAGGAAAGGTACAAGAAGATGCTCAGAGACTGTCCACATTATTGCAAAACTGACGAGGTATTGGGTCACACTTTCGTGGATGGGTTAGATGATGCCTCAAAGATGAATCTTGATTCAACGTGTGGGGGTAGTTGCATGGCCAAAACGTACAATGAAATCCAAATCTTGTTAAATAACTTCACTGCTAATGATCATAATTGGCAAGGTGAGGGTGATTCACGAAAGGCAATAAAGCAGAAATCAGCTGGAGTACTTGAGCTCGACGACTTGATATCCATGAGAGTCGATATTGCAAAGTTGGCTAATCAGATGACTAGGATGACAATGCAGCAACCACAACCAATGCAACATGTACAACAAATGGCTATTTGCTGTGAATTATGTGGTGACAATCATATGAGCGACATGTGCCCTACGAATCTTGAATCCATATACTATGTGGGGCAGCAGAGCAGAGGTCCACCGAATCAGCATGCACAATATGGGAATTCTTATAATCCAAATTGGAATAATCATCCCAACTTCTAATGGGGTGGAAATTAGCAAAATCAAAATCATTATAGATCCCAAGGGAATTCCAATCCACCTTGGAAGCCACCCCAACAAATGGAAGAGAGTACAAATGATTTGCTAAAGAAGTTGTTGCTTGACAATCAGCAGCTCAGAACCGATTTCAAAAATCTTGAAAGATAAATGGGGCAGTTGGCAACGAATTAGAATACCAGACCTGTGGGAGCTCTCCCCAGTGATATAGAAAAGAATCGTCAAGTGAATGTAGTTACATTCAGAAACGGGAGAGAGCTGGAGGAAGTGCCAAAGAAAAGAAAAGAAAAGACAAGGCCACACTTGAGGTAGAGTTGATACCTAAGGAAACTCATGAATCAAAGAATACTGATGCAATTCAAGAGCTAGTGGAGGCTAAAAGGGCACCACCACCTTCCCCCCAGAGATTGCAGAAAAAGAATGATGATCGTATGTTTAACAAATTTTTCTCTATGTTGAGCCAGGTTCAATTAAATATTCCACTTGTTGATGTACTGTGTGAAATTCCAAAGTATGCTAATTACATAAAGGATATAGTGGCTCACAAGAGAAGACTGAATGAATTTGAGACAGTGGCACTTACTGAGGAGTGCACCTCAAGGGCCAGAACAAGCTTCCTCAAAAGCTTAAGGATCCTGGCAGTTTCACCATTCTTGTGTGCATTGGTAATATTGATGTGGGTCGTGCTCTTTGCGATTTGGGGGTGAGTATAAATCTAATGCCCTTATCTTTGTTTAAGAAATTGCGCCTGGGACCTCCAAGGACAACTACTGTGATGTTGCAGCTGGTTGTAGATCAATAGCACACGCCGAGGGTGTGATTGAAGATGTGTTGCTGCAAATTGGAAAATTTATCTTCCCAGTTGACTTCATTATCCTGGATTATGAGGCTGACGAACTGGTCCCAATCATATTGAAGCGACCTCTCTTGGCTACTGGTGATGCTATTATTAAAGTGAGAGAGGGGAAAATGATTTTGAGGGTGGATGATGAGGAAGCTATCTTAATATGTAAAAAGCAATCCAACTCCCCCGCCACTATGAGGAGCTCTCAATGATATCCGTTGTTGAGGTTGATGAGCAAATTCTTGACACGAGTGTATATCTAGATGACTCTCTAGAGAAAGCACTTATGTTGTTCAAAAACATGGGAAATGATGAGGAGGTTGAGGAGATGATGCACATCCTGGACACATCTTGTGCTTACATGTAGGGGATACACCCTTTTGAGCCCTTGAATAGGTCCGATGGGCCACCCCCAAAACCGTCAATTGAGGAGGCTCCAAAATTGGAGCTTAAACCGTTGCCCCCTCACCTTCAATATGCTTATTTGGGTGACTCTGACACCTTACCTGTTATTGTTTCTTCTGAATTATCTAAATGGTAGGAATAGAAGCTGTTGAGGGTGCTACATGAGCACAAGCGAGCACTCGGGTGGACAATGTCTGACATCAAAGGCATTAGTCCAGCTTTTTGCATGCATAAAATCGTCATGAAGGACGGATAAAAGCCAAATGTAGAGCAACAATGCCGACTCAATCCAATCATGAAAGAAGTGGTAAGAAAAGAAGTGATTAAGTGGCTTGACGCAGGTATTGTATTTCCAAACTCATATAGCAAATGGGTAAGCCCCTTTCAATGTGTACCTAAGAAAGGGGGGGGGGGGATGACTGTGGTTGTTAATTAAAATAATGATTTGATTCCCACAAGAACTGTCACTGGGTGGAGGATTTGTATAGATTATCGAAAATTAAATAATGCCACCTGAAAGGACCACTTCCCTCTCCCCTTTATTGACCAAATGCTTGATAGATTAGCTGGCCAGGAATACTATTGTTTCCTAGATAGTTAATCCAGGTATAATTAGATTTCTATAGCACTAGATGACCAAGAGAAAACCATATTTACATGTCCATATGGCACGTATGCATTCAAGAGAATACCCTTTGGTCTCTGTAATGCACCTGCGACTTTTCAAAGGTGTATGATGGCTATTATTACTAATATGGTTGAATGATTTGTAGAAGTGTTCATGGATGATTTTTCTGTGTTTGGGTGCTCTTTTGATAACAGTTTAATGAATCTCGATAAAGTACTTGCTAGATGTGAAGAGACAAACCTGGTGCTAAATTGGGAAAAGGGCTACTTCATGGCACGTGAAGGTATAGTATTGGGGCACAGAGTGTCTAAAAATGGTTTGCAGGTGGACAAAGCAAAGGTGGAAGCAATTAAAAAATTGCCCCTACCAACGTCCCTCAAAGGCATTCGCAGTTTCTTGGGCCATGCACGTTTTTTTGTCGTTTCATTAAAGATTTTTCAAAAATTTCCTCTCCCTTGTGCAGGTTGCTTGAGAAAGATATCTCCTTCAAGTTCGATGACGCCTGTCTGAAAGCATTTGAGGAGCTGAAGGGAAGGCTAGTGACTGCACCAATTATCATTGCCCTTGATTGGGAGCAACCCTTTAAGTTGATGTGTGATGCGAGTGACATAGCTATTGGATTTGTTTTGGGGCAAAGGAGAAATAAAATCTTTCACTCTATCTACTATGCGATCAAAACTCTAAATCCAGCCCAGATGAATTACACAGTTACTGAAAAAGAGTTGCTTGTAGTGGTGTGGGCGTTTGACAAGTTTCGAGCATATTTAGTGGGGACCAAAGTAATCTTCTAAACAGATCATCCAGCTATCAGATACTTGTTTAAGAAGAAAGATGCTAAGCCGAGGCTGATTCATAGGGTCCTTCTCTTGCAAGAGTTTGACTTAGAAATTCGAGATCGAAAAGGAATAGAGAACCAAGTGGCTGATCATTTGTCCACGTTAGAACATCGGAGCCATGTAGCTGAAGGTGGGTCTATCAAAGAAACATTTCCTAATCAGCAGTTATTGGCAATCACCTCAAATAAAGTTCCGTGGTATGTAGATTATGTGAATTTTATTGCAGGGGGGTGACACCACCAGAATTGACACCTGATACTATACGAAGATTCTTACATGACGTGAGGCTCTACATGTGAGATGAGCAATTCTTATATCGGCTATGTGCAGACCAGTTGGTGCGAAAATGTTTTCCTGAGGAAGAGATGAATGCAATATTGCATGACAGTCACACGTCACCATACAGAGGACATCACAGTGGAGATAGATTCGCCCAGAAAGTTCTACAATCAGGTTTCTATTCACCAAAATTGTTTAAGGATGCACATGTCTTTGTCAAAATATGTGATAGATGCCAAAGAACTGGAACGATCACCAAGAGGCATGAGATTCCTTTGCAGAATATACTAGTAGTAGAGTTTTATGATGTTTGGGGGATCGACTTCATGGGACCATTCCCATACTCTAATGGGCATAGGTACATCTTGGTGGCAGTCGATTATGTATCTAAGTGGGTGGATGCTATTGCTCTTCCCAGTAATGACGCAAAGATAGTGGTGAGTTTTGTAAAGAAACACATCTTTACACGCTTTGGAACTCCACGAGTGTTGATAAGTGATAGAGGGATGCACTTTTGCAACAAATTGCCGAATAATATCCTCGGAAAATATGGTGTCAAGCACAAGGTTTCGACGGCCTATCATCCCCAAATCAGTGGTCAAGTGGAAGTGTCAAATAGAGAGGTGAAGCAGATTCTGGAGAAAATAGTGAGTGGTAATAAAAAGGATTGGGCTGGAAAGCTCGACGACGCATTATGGTCATATCGAACTGCATACAAAACCCCCATAGGTATTTCACCGTATAAATTAGTTTATGGGAAGGCATGTCATCTGCCCGTCGAGCTTGAACAAAAGGCCTATTGGCCAATTAAAAAGTTTAACATGGATATGGATTTAGCTGGAGAAAAGAGGTTTCTACAACTCAACGAGCTTGATGAGTTTCGATTGCATGCATATGAGAATGCCAAGTTGTATGAAGACAAAACTAAAAGATGGCATGATGACAATCACATCCCACATCGAGAGTTTGAGCCGGGGCAAAAAGTTTTTTTACTCAATTGGAGGTTGAAGCTTTTTCCTGTAAAGCTTAAATCTCATTTGTCAGGCCCTTTCGTTGTGGTGAGTGTGAAGCCTCATGAAGCTGTGGAGTTGGGGGATATGAGCTCAAGTGGTAACTTCTGGGTAAATGGCCAACGGATAAAACATTATTGGGGTGATGACATTGCATGTCACAAGACCTCGATGGACTTGTTGGATGCTTGAAAACGTGTTGAGTCGTGCCACGACGTTAAATCAGGCGCTGGATGGGAGACAACCCATAGAATTGTTATAACTATCATGCCACGACAATAACTAAGGCGCTGGTTGGGAGGTAACCGAATGATAGTTGTAGTGTTATTTATGAGTTTTATAGCATGCTAACCAATGCAGGTGATAAAGTGGCAGGCGAAAAGACCATCGATCATGGTGAGCACAAGTGAAAAAAGTGGAAAAATGTGTTACCCAGTAGCGTGATCGCACTACATTTCACGCTAGAGGTCGCGCTAACTGGGCAACATTCTTCCTTAGTTGCACAAAATTAGCATGAACGCATTAGTCATCATGCTACAGTTCGCGCTACTTGCGCGAACACGCTAAAGCTCGCGCTAAAATTGTAACATTCTGCCTGGACTAGCGCGATCGCGCTAGCTTCGCGCTAGACTTCGCGCTAGTCCCGCCCCAGAAATCACTGGGGTGAGGTGTTAAAGTTCTTTTTATTTGTATTCTTCCTTTTTCTTTTTAGTCTAAACCCCCCTACTCTAATTCCCCTAAAATGACAATACCCCTCTCCCCCTTCCCAATCTCACGATCTCACTTACCCCACCGGGCTCACACACACATTTTTCTCTCGAATCACCACCATCCACACCACAGGTATGAACCCTAGTTGCAATTTCTTCTCTTCTCTTTCTCTTCTTAATTTTTCTTTTCTTTTTGGATTTTTGTGGTTGTAGTTCAATGTGCTTGTGTAGTAGTTCTTGTTTGTTTTCTTATATGGGGGAATTGGAAAAATATGTTGTTGTGTTGGTGTGTGTTAAGTGTGGGTTGGGTGGTATTGATGAGATTTTGTGGTGGAGTCATGTTATAAAATTCTTAAAAAGGGTTGTGCAGGCCTAATGCCCACAAGGTGTTTGTAGAAAGGCCTCAATGACCATTACTATGTAGTTGTGACAATTCACATGGGTGATGTCTGAGTAACCACAGTGTGTCACATCTTTGTGTTCAACATTGCTAATGTTGCCCCATTTTTCAGGTATTATGGCACCATCGCGAAAATGCCGCTCCACAGGTCCATCCTCAAGCAGCCACGCTGATGTACCCAGGACACATGGGGCAGCCCATGCACACCCTTTTGACAGTAGCAAATTTGTCTCAGCCGTGACTCAAGGCCGCTTTACGGAGAAGGCCACTAAACAGCTTATTCCGGAGAGGGGGATTGATATGAATTCACTCCAGCAGAAATGCCCTCACATGTACACGGAGCTATTAAGGTAGGGGCTGCAGACCTTCATAAATGAGCTAGGGGAGGCCAATGCAATGGTTGTGCGGGAGTTTTACGCTAATCTTCCTGAGCATGACAATAGTGTGGTCATAGTGCGCCGCAAGGCGGTAAATGCCTCTGTTGAGCCGATACGGATGGCATACCATTTTCCCCCTCCCGTGACTGAGCAATGACTTCTATGGGTATGGCCAGAACCCAACGAACGCGAAGTGGGAGAGATTGTTCGATGCGATTTGTGAACCCGAAAAAGAGGTGCAATGGATGCAATACGGTGAGAAGTTTCACTCCTCAGTTTTATCCCCTGAGGCGAAGAGCTGGTTGTATGGGGTTAACAGCCATCTCATTCCGTCCAAAAACACCACGGAGGTAAATGTACCCCGAGCTGCTTTGATTTGGAGTTCCATCGAGGGTCTTGACTTTGATATAGCCAAAGTGATACACGACGAAGTGTTCGTTCGCTGCCCAATGATAAGGTATGGTTTCTTTTTCCCCTCTCTAGTGACTCAGCATTGCAGGCAAGCTCGGGTGCTCGAGAATCACCGTGTGGATGGGCTAGTACGAAATGGTCACAAGGTCCGACCCGACAAAGGCACCATGGCGACAGAGCTAGCAACATCAGGTGGAGCGGATGAAAGTAGTTCTGATGACTCAGTGGAAAGGGTAGCCGATCAGATGAATGTGGAGGGAGAAACACAGGCCCGTGAGCCTAGTGTAGCAGCTGCAGCACCGTCTGGAGCAGCCTCATCTTTAGGAACTGCTAGAATGTCGCGTTTTGCCACATTGGAGCAAGAGGTGATTGGGTTGCGCTCCTCCATGACTAAGTTGGGTACTCGTGTAGACTCAGTGGCTGCCCAGCGAACGAAGTCTAAGAAAAAACTTTTAGGCTGGCTGAGAGCTTTGGGGCGTGCATGCCATGTGAACCCCGACATTGTCTCCGACCAGGAGTGAGCCTTCAAGGAAGTTCCTTTACCTCAGTATTACTTCAATTCTTAAGCCATGGGGACATGTCTTCATTTTAAGTGTGGTGTGGGTGATACTTCGAGGGTTACTTCAGTGTGTATATATATCTGTATGCTTGTTTAGTCTTATTTTATTTGGCTTTCCAATTTTAGTAATTTAGTAAGAGTTCATTAGTTACTTTATTATTTTAAACTAGGTAAGTGCCTTGTCCCGATGACGGATCTCTTTCTGCGGGGTTCTTGAAGGACTAAGTCGATCAACGAAAAAAAAATATGGAAAATATGAAGACTCTTCCTGATGACGGATCCTTTGGACAATTTTCTTGAGGGAAGTTAGTCTAGTAAAATAATAAAACGATTTTTTTTAGGTAGTGTAGTAGCTCCCCCTTGGTTTTTCTATAGGCCACGATTCTTTTCCAATGGTTTAAACTTGAACCGGGTTTAGGTAGTTTTTTTAGTAGTTTATTTTCTTTTTTATTTGTAGATTAGGTTTAATAGGCTACGAGCTAGAGAATCAAAAGAGAACCTATAGCGTTGACACACCTGAACACAATAGAATCTAGAGTGTAACGGTTAGAGATAATCGGGAATGAATCATATGTCATGTGTAGTGAGGTTTTTGTGTAATCCATGTGTTGTACTTGTGTCTAGAACTTGCCCGGTATATGAGTCGAAGCGAAATTTTAGGTGATGCTCGGTTTGAAAAAGGATTTTAGGCTTTATTTGATATTTTTTAGCTTAATTTCTTACCATAGATAAATTATATCCCTAGTTACCCCTTTTGAGCCTATAGACTTTTACTTGACACCCACATTACAAGCTTATACCCTTGTTGTTCTTAATTGACATTATCTTGATCCCTTATCCTCTTAAAGCACTTTAATCGTGAGATGAGCGCTAAAATAAGTAAGAAGGAACTATGTGTGGGGTGGCTTTTGAGTGGAACCACTAAAAGGAAGAAAGGTGCACTTGTTTTGTAGTATAATACACCACTAGCGGAAATTGAGAAAAAAAAGAATAATCTGAAGAAATAAAAATAGATATGAATACATTATCGTCTTGTTCTTGCTAGTGAGGTATGAATTAATATAGTGCTTAAATAAGAAGGGTGCATTTTCGAGGGGATATTGTTTGTGAAAGTGAAGTAGATTGAAGAATTTGTGCTTAAAGTTGATTATGTGGTGTGTTAAAGTGCTTAGGAGGGTTAGTCACTATTCCCGCTCGAGAAGGAATACAAAAACCTATTTCACTCACTGAGTCTTTTTTCATCCGTGGCTGAATGGTTAAAGCGCTAAATATATCCTACCCGTCCCTTAGCCCACAATATAACCATGAAAAAGTCCTAATTGATTTTAGATCGAGCGATCCTACATTAGTAGAGATTAACATTAAGGGCAGGATTATGGTACCAATTGCATGTGTGTGACTTCTTTTGTGAGTGTGAGTGATTTTCTTTGATATATGTGAGCATGAAATTTGAATGTGTGGATTGATTCTACTTTTTTAGCTGTGATTGTGAGGGCATGTGATTCTTGAAGGAAAGGAAAGTCTTGACTTCTGTGTAGAGTACTTTGAGTAAGTGTGAATATTGCTTGTCACTTGAGAGTCGACTTTTGAGGCTGAGATTGTTCACTACTAGGCGTAGCATATGTGAATTTTTCTGGGTGTAAGGCGTTAAGGGAAATTTTTTATTGGAACCTCTAGAGAGTAGAGTTTGATTGCTCGGGAACGAGCAATGAATTAAGTGTGGGGTGTTGATAATAGGCTAAGACTAGGTGATTTGGCGATTGTTTATGCTCGCGCTTGATTATGTTTCAATGTCATAATATGCCGAAATGATGAAAAATGGGCTCTAATTGTGAATTTTACACATTACAGGATGGTGAGCCTATATGATGCCTTAAAGTTGTGATTGGAGTTGCAATGAAGCAAGAAAGACCCCTGGGAGCTGAGTGCGCGCAAAGACTAGACAAAGAATTGAAGAAAAAATGGCCTGAACTAGCACGAGGACTAGCACGATCGCGCTAGAGTAGAAGCGGGAGGCAGAATGTCAGGAAACTAGCTTTAAATCTAGCACGAGCATTAGCTGTTCGCGCTAGTCGCAGTCCGGAAAAGATCTATTTGGGGCAAAATTGGAAATCTTGAAGAAATTTCACTTAACCTATATAGGTCAAGCTCACCCAAGGAGTAAGATATCAAGGTTTTCATAGTTTAGTGCAAGAAACATAGAGGCAAGAGGCAAGGGGGAAAATCCAACATCAAGTTCTTCTTTTCTTCTTCTTGTTTTACGTTTTGAATGGAATTAAACATTATTGAGATGAACACTGCTATAAGTAGCTAAAACCCAATGTTCTAGAGTTATGGGTGAAACATGATTGTTGTTGTTCAGTGTTTAATTTAACAAAGTTGGTTTAATCATATTGGGTTGTATATTTAATTTTGTTCTCAATTATTTTGCTGAGTAACTAACAGTGGAATACTATCTACGAATCTAGAGTTGAACTCGAAAGTGGGAACTTTGGATTTCATATAGAATTATATAGAGCAAGTTCTTGAACCCGGGCATCGGGGAACGGATTCGCAATTAGGATAGACATATACTTAATTGCCTTGCTTGGTTGAAATACAAGATTTATAGATGCATTTTTGGTAATTTTAATTCCATAGACATATAGGAATTAAGTTAACTTGAATAGGCGAGTAAGGAGCCGACATTTTCTTTTGAGCAATATTAACCCTGTCAATCAACAACCCAAATAAATCAATTAGTTATTTTAAGCCAAGAACAACACATGATTGTTAACTAGCTCGTGACCCTGGAATACTCTCTCCTACTTATTGTCATTCGAAATTGATATTTGTTTGGTTGGTTGTTTTAGTCAGTTCATTAATTGATATTTTTAGTTAGTAAATTAAAGACGAATACCTTTTGTGAAGAATTTCTTGGATCAATAAGTTAAATGATTTTGAATTAGTCAACAGTTAATCACAAGTCTTCGTGGGAATGACACTCTACTCACTACTTTATTACTTGACGATCATGTGCACTTGCGTGAGTGTTTTGATCGCAACTGCCAACAAGCAACTGGGATATTTGGGGCGAGGTATATTGGAGTTGGAGAAGAAATTTCTCAAGAGGGTCGAAGATAGCCGGAATGCTGAAAGAAATGAAGGCGGACATCTAGCTAGAGCCTACCTGCTGCTGGGACTGCGCAAGTTAGGGAAGCTGTTCGATGAAGACAAGGATGCCAAATCTGGGGAAGGTCCTTCTGGGACAAAATAGATAGGGGCTTTCATCTTGCTTTATATAATGTCATAAGGCCAATGGCAACTAGCAACTTTTACTTCCTGTTATTTAGTGTCGATTTGGAATTGGTCTACCTTTTTATCAATAAAGTGAGACATTTAGCATTCCAAGTTCTCCAAATCAACTTGTCGCTAGGCCTACCTCGGGGTTAAAGAGGTTCCCAAATAAGGACATGCTTTACATTCCCGCAATGCGTGTTTAAATATTACAATATTTTTTATATAATCCTCACTAACTTGTTACCTTTTTATTTTTACTTTTTGTTTATTTTCCCTCCCCAAAGGTTAATTCGTGTAGTCTGGAAACATCATCCTATTTCAAGAGATCCAGGGGCCCTCCACCTACTCCTCCTCTAAATCCTATCAGAAACAAGAACAAAGGGAAGATGGAAGATTTGAACAACGCCGGAAAGGAAAACGCAACTGAACGGGTAGAGGTCACTCATGGTCACGGTACGCTGGTTCCCAAGGAAAATACATCCCTACTGGAACAAAAGCTGCTGAAATTTCATAAAGAACTTGATCAGCTTCGGAATCTGGAAAATCTGTCATTTTCCCTCACCACTGTAGATGTTAATTTCGCAAATGCTTAGAAACACATACCATCACAAACTATCCCATAGCAACTAAGACATCCCACTCCTCATCACCACTGTAACACTCGCCATACCTCGAATAACACCCCAATGTTCACCCGAGAACTCCAGAACTCCATAAATGACCACTGCTACATCCAACATAATACCCCCATCTACGTAGAGACTATGCCACACTCCACCCAGCCCATCTCAAGCACACCTGAGTCCGATGATAAAGACGTGCTAATCCGAAACCTGGTCGAAGAACTTAAGAAATTGACTAGCAGAATTCAAGGCGTTGAAAGAAGTAAGGGAATTGAAGGGCTGAACTACGAAGATCATTGCATACAGCCCAATGTCGAACTGCCCGAGGGATACAAACCTCCTAAGTTTGAGATGATTGATGGTACATTGTATCCAAGGGTCCATTTGAGAACATACTCTAACAAATTGGTTGGAGTAGGAAGAGACGAGAAAATCCACATGAAGCTTTTCATGAGGAACTTGAAGGGAGATGCCTTGTCTTGGTACATTAGCCAAGATCCAAAGAAGTGGTCAAACTAGGTAATCATGGCATCTGAATTTTATGGACAGATTCAGGTTCAACACGGAGAATGTACCGGATGTGTTCTATATTCAAAATATAAAGAAGAAGCCCATAGAAATATTTCGCGAGTATGCTACTTGCTGGATGTCCGAAGCTGCTAAGCTTAGGCCTGCCTTAGAAGAAGAGCAAATGAACAAATTCTTCGTTCGGGCCCAATACCCACAGTATTATGAGAGGTTGATGATGATTGAGGGCCACAAATTTTTCTGATAGTATCAAGCAGGGAGAAAGGATCGAAGAGGGTATCAAAAGGTGTATGGTAACGAATTTCGAGGACTTGCAAGCTACGAATAAGGCCTTACAGTCTGGTGGTGTGTCCAAGAAAAAGGACATAGGAAGATATCTTAAGCCTACATAGAGGCTGATCAAAAAGAAGAGGAGACTAAAGAATTACATGCGTGGAAACTAAGATAAGCTAAGTATGCACGCAACAAAGGGGCAGAAAGACTAGGAAAGGTAATGGTGGCATAGAGAACAAAATCTCCCATCAAGTACCAAGCCTGCCTAATACCTCCATTCCCATATCAGCTTACGCCGAACTACCAATCACCCTCACCCTCTTACCAAACTCCACCACCCACTTATCAATCATCTCCCACATATCAGCCCACTTCACCCAAATATTTCCAACCCGCACATGTTTACCAAGCCTACAATACTCAACCATCTCATTATCAATCCCGTCCTCCACGCCAAAACTTACCTAGACCTCGACCAAAAACTTTGACCTGAGGCCTCCGAAAAAATATACAGCCATTGCTGAGCCTATTGACCAGTTGTATTAAAAACTCAAAGTTGCTGGTTATGTCACCCCTATTCGTGCTGCTCCATAGAAACCTTCTCAGTTGGTTAATCCAAATAAATCTTGTGCATACCATTCTTGCATGAAAGGACACACCATTGACGAATGCTGCTCTCTAAAAGATAAGATCCAGACTTTAATTGATAACAAGATTATTATGGCAAAGGAACCTGCTCTGAATGTCTGTAATAACCCTATGCCAGACCACAAGTGTGGAGGCGTTCAAATGATTGAAATAGAGGATGATTAGGATCCCAAGGGATAGATCGGTTTGATCACAGAAGGTGACAACCCAAAGAAGCCAATAGTCAACCTTAATCCAATCGTAATCCAGATTCAGCCCTCTGGGGATGCCAAGGTAAATATGTCCATGCTACTTGAGTTTGAAGCCCTATCCTTTGTAAATATGCCAGCACCGATTGAGGTCGAATTCATGTTGCCAGCAAATGCACCTACACCCTTTGAAGTTGCAGTTTCACCTCCCAATGTGCATGCTCTGTTTGGAGTAAAGATAGCTGCGCTAATTCCAGAGGAAATGTCGGATGTAACACCATTCTACACAAATGCTATACCTTGGGAGTACACAGCCGAGGCAAGAAGGAAAGGCAAGGTTATGTTCGGAGAAGCTGTTGCGATAAAGGGTGTGACAAGAACTGGTATGGCTTATACCCTGGAACATTTGGCTTAGTCAAACAAGCAGGCCTCTAGTCGGCCAACCATCACCGAGCTTAGGCCAGATGACCTCTGGAGAAAGATACAAGCAAAGGAACAATCGGTCATTGATCAGCTGAACAAAACACTGGTGCAAATTTCTATCCTTTCTTTGCTACAGAATTCTGATGCACACAAGAATGCCCTATTAAGGGTGCTGAGTGAGGCATATGTGCCAAGAAAAATCACCGGTGAAGAGATGGCCAACATGGTAGGACAGGTATTGGAAAGTCACATGATCAATTTTCATGAAGATGAGCTATCACCAGAAGGGTTGAGTCATAACAAGGCATTGCACATCACCGTGCAATGCGAACATTATTTCATCACCAGAATCCTGATTGATGGAGGGTCCAGCCTCAATATTTGTCCATTGGTAACACTCAGAACATGAGGAAAGGGACTGCATGAGATCAAGGATGGGTCCATCAATGTGAAAGCTTTCGACGGTTCCTAAAGGTCCACCATTAGGGAAATTAGCCTGTGTTTGCAAATGGGTCCTACTTCGTTCAATGTTGATATTCAAGTGATAGACGTGTTGACATCTTAAAATTTATTGTTGGGACGACCATGGATCCATGCCATTGGGGTCGTGGCATCAACACTACATCAGGCAGTGAATTTTGAGTGGAATTACCAAGAGGTGATCATTTACGGTGACAGTAGCAGTTCTATATACAGTCGCCAGACCATCCCAGCAATAGGAGGTAGAAGAAAGATAGGTGGGAAGACCTACACCACATCGAGCGAGTCAACGCCGTTGATAAAGACAAATGTTGGAAGCAAAATTGAAAAGCATATTGAACTGGAGCGGATATTAACATGGCAAGGGGCTTGGCAAGAACCTCCAAGGGATTGCAAAGCCTATAAAACTCAAGAAACATGGCACCACCTTCGAATTGGGATATGAGTATACTTGGGAGGAATTCAACCACCGGTCACCACCATGGTGCGGTCCTTACTATCTATTGGAGCAGCTATTATCAGGCTTGGAACAGACTTTCCAACAAGCCGAAGTTATCTATGGGTCAGAAGAAGAGGAAGCACTAGCAACAGTGAGGAATTTGTTCCTGGAAGACAATGATTTAGATTGTTGTGTCATTTTCGAGGAGGAGGGGGAGGAAGGCCCTTCCATACAGGTTGTAAGCAGAGGAACATGCCTCAATAACTAGACCATCAGAACCACCTGAGCCCGGCAACCCTCGGGGTAGCAAGGCTGAACAAGCATCATATACTATCTTTTATTTTTAGTAAACTTTTTCTTTCGCATTTTAAATTACCGCAATAAGATCTTCAATGTTTAAAATAGTTATGGAATTTATCAAGGCATTTTGACGTTTTTTTATGAATCAACACTTACTCTTAATATTTTCTCTCATTACTTTACTTATACAACATTACTATTACTTATATCGATTAACCAATGACTGTGACATGCAATGAGACAACATTATAAACAAACATAGATTCAGAGGAAGACGACATACCAGAAGAGATTGTTAAGGAAGTTGAGAATTTTGAAAACAGGCCGAAGTCCAACTTGGAGGAGACCGAAATTGTTATCTTGATAGATGATGAGAATGTCAAAGAAATACGAATCAGCGTTCACTTATCGTCATCAGAAAAGAGGGAATACACAGAATTTCTAAGAGAATATGAGGACATATTCGTCTAGTCATACGATGACATGACTGGAATGAGTACATATATTGTGGCACACAAACTTCCAACTAATCCGACTTGTCCTCCAATAAAATAGAAGCTCAGAAAGTTCAAACCTAATATGAGTTTGAAAATCAAGGAAGAAGTCACCAAGTAGGCCAAAGCTAAATTTCTCAGGGTAGTTGAGTATCCGACATGGTTAGCTAACATTATGCCGATACCAAAGAAGGACGGGAAGGTAAGAGTCTGTGTTGACTAACGGGTCCTCAACCGGGCCAGTCCAAAAGATGACTTCCCTTTATTAAACATACATATCCTGATTGACAATTGTGCCAAGCATGAATTGCGATCATTTATGGATTGTTTTGCTAGTTATCATAAGATCTAGATGGATGAAATAGATGCTGAGAAAATGGCTTTCATTATGACGTGGGAAATGTACTGCTACAAGATGATGCCGTTTGGGTTAAAGAATATAGGGGCCACCTACATGAGGGCTATGTTACAATTTTTCATAATATGATACACAAGGAGATTGAGGTGTATGTAGATGACGTTATCATAAAGTTTAAAAAGGCCATTGATCACATGGAAGATTTGAGGAAAAATTTCAACAGATTGCGAAGGTACAACCTAAAACTGAATCCTACGAAGTGTGCATTTAGGGTTCCCACTGGAAAATTACTTGTGTTTATTATGAGTCGTTGTGGAATAGAATTGGATCCATCAAAGGTCAAAGCTATTCAAGAACTACCACCGCCAAAGAACAAGAAGGACGTGATGAGTTTCTAGGGGAGACTCAACTACATCAACCGGTTCATAGCACAATTCACAGTTATCTGTGAGACAATATTTAAGATGTTAAAGAAGGACGCCACTACTAAATGGACGGATGTCTTCCAAAACACTTTCGACATAATTAAGGAATACTTGTCAACACCATCAGTTTTGGTCCTGCCTGAGCCAGGACGACCTCTACTACTCTACATTGCAGTGTTAGATGGTGCCTTCAGTTGCATGCTGGGACAGTATGATGAAACGGGGAGGAAAGAGCAGGAAATTCACTAACTCACCAAGAAATTCACTCCGTACGAAGCCCGATATTCTCCGTTAGAGTGTACTTGTTGTTCTCTGACTTGGGTAGCCCATAAGTTGAGGCACCACTTCTATGCCTATACTACAGATCTTATATAAAGGATGGATCCTTTGAAGTACATCTTTCAGAAGCCCATGCCCACTGGCAACCTAGCAAAGTGGCAAATCCTGTTGAGTAAATTTGACATTTCTACGTGACTCAGAAGGCAATAAAGGGACGGGCACTAGCAGATCACCTTGTAGAAACTCCTGTGGATGGAGAATATAAACCCCTGAAAACGTATTTTCCTAACAATGAGGTATCATTCATAGGAGAAGACATTGCAGAATCCTATGATGGTTGGAGAATATTTTTTGATGGAGCAGCAAATTTTAAAGGAATTAGTATAGGAGCAGTTCTAGTATCGGAAATCAGTTAGCATCTTAGGGCTCAAAAATTAGGTTCCCGTGCACCAACAATATGGCCGAGTACGAAGCCTGCATCATAGGGCTCAAAATGGCTATTGACATGAACATTCAAGAATTGCTAGTGTTCAGTGATTCAGACTTGCTTATACATCAGTTACGAGGAGAATGGGCAACCAAGAACTCCAAGATACTCCCGTATCTGCACCATGTGTAGGAACTAAGGAAGAGGTTCACAAAGATGGATTTCTAGCATACTCCTAGAATCCAGAATGAGTTCGTCGATGTATTGCTACCCTGTTATCTATGATATAACATCCGGATAAAAATTTCATTGATCCTATTCCAGTAAAGATCCATGCTTAGCTAGCCTATTGTGCCTATGTTGAAGAAGAAGCAGACGGGAAGCCTTGGTTTCATGATATCAGGGAATATTTGACAAGAGGAGAATACCTAAAACTTGCAAATCCTACTCAAAAATGCACATTTTGGAGGTTGTCCAACAATTTCTTCCATAAAGGAGGAATCCTATATAAGAGGACTCCTGATTTGGGACTACTAAGGTGTGTCGATGCAAATGAAGCATCTAAGCTGCTAGAAGAAATCCATACCGGGACCTGTGGCCCACACATGAACAGTTTTGTCTCAGCAAAGAAGATCCTCTGAGCTGGTTACTTTTGGATGAATATGGAGACAGATTGCATCCAATATGTTTGAAAGTGCCACCGCTGCCAGATACATGCAGACATGATAAAGGTACCTCCCAATGAGCTTAATGCAACAAGCTCACCATGGCCTTTCGCTGCCTGGGGAATGGATGACATCGAACCAATCGAGCCTGCCACTTCAAATGGACACAGGTTCATCATAGTAGCAATTGACTACTTCACCAAGTGGGTCGAAGCAGCATCTTACAGAGCAGTAACTAAGAAACTCGTGGCAGACTTCGTCCGCGACCGCATTGTTTGTCGCTTTGGGATTTCAGAGTCAATCATTACTGATAATGGCTCCAACCTCAACAGTGACTTGATGAAAGCTATGTGTGAAACCTTCAAGATCAAACACAAGAATTCCACAGCCCCAGGCATCAGATGAACGGAGCTGTAGAAGCCGCCAATAAGAACATCAATAAGATATTGAGAAACATTATAGAGAAGCCTAAGAAATGGCACGGAAAGCTATCATTTGCTGTATTGGGGTATCGCACCACTGTCCGCACATCAACTGGGGCAACCCCATATACGCTGCTTTATGGTATAGAAGTCGTCATTCCCACCGAAGTAGAAATTCCTTCCTTAAGAATCATACAGGAAGCTAAGCTCGACAATGCAGAATGGGTGAAGAGTCGTTACGAGCAACTGGCTTTTATAGAAGGAAAAAGAATGAATGCAGTTTTCCACGGTCAGCTTTATCATAACAGAATGCCCAAAGCCTTAGACAAAAGAGTCAAGCTGAGACAGTTCGCACCGGGGTAGCTGGTGTTAAAGAAAATTTTCCTGTATCAAGATGAAGGCAAACAGAAGTTCTCTCCCAATTGGGATGGTCCGTACATGGTTCATCTGGTTCTGATAGGAGGAGCCCTCATACTCGCAGAAATGGACGGAGAACTCTGGCCAAAACCAATTAATTCAGATGCACTCAAGCATTACTATGTGTGATTTTCAGCTTTCCCTATATGATGTAAATTGAACTACGTCTGACCTGATTCCGTTTAAGAGGGGATATGTAGGCAGCCTTATGGGTTTGGTCACAATTCAATTAAATTTTCATCTCCCCCCGCAATTGGAAACTAGAGCAGAATTTTGAGGAGGACCCTCAAAATTTTGAAGCAATTTCGGCCAGTCATCGCACGCAGCTGTCAGAAACATCAACCCATTAAACTGGGGCAGAATTTTGAGGAGGACCTTCAAAATTCTGTAACAAGAGAGGTTGCAATGTTTTGAGCCACGTCACAATCGTTGGTTCATCTAAGTTATTACTTAAATATATACTTATGTCATATTTTAAAAAAATCATGCATGTTTATTATTGAAATCGCTTTGTTCAGCAATGCACTCCCCCCTCCCCCAATGATACATGTTGTATCACCAGATTAAAGCCGAACACGGCAAGCATGGCTAGCAAGGATATGAACAAACCTTCCCTCTAGAAAACTCATTATTTTTCTTTTGATACAGACACTTGGATTGCGAAAGCAACTAACATACTATACACTCACGAGACAAACGTTTTCAGGAATACAACTCTCAGAAATGTTGCTTTTACCAACATTTGCTATCAACGCATGCCAGCGATATTCCCTATATCGCTATGTCCCCAGCAGTCACAATGTCGCAACCTGCTATTAGCTAAGAAACTTTATTATCATTTGCCATTTTATTTTATTTCTGTATTGCATAAGGCTACTATTTTGCCTTCCAACACTCAACACTGTCTCCATCTGCATTTTTGGCATTGCATAAGGCTACCATTCTGCCTTTCGAGACTAAGCATTGTTTCCATCTGCATTTTCTGTATTGCATAAATCTAACATTCTACCTTTTGTGACTAAACACTATCTCCATCTGTATTTTTTACATTGCTTAAGGCTACCATTCTGCCTTACGAGACTAAACACTGTCTCCATCTGCATTTTTCATTACATGGCTAAAGGATCTCCACTTTATTTACGCTTTCATGGCTGAAAGATCGCCACTTTATTTATGTTTGCATGGCTTAAAGATCTCCACTTTATTTACGTTTTCATGGTTGAAAGATCGTAACTTTTTTACGTTTGCATGGCTGAAAGATCGCCACTTTATTTACGTTTGCATGGCTGAAAGATCGCCACCTCATTTACATTTGCATGGCTGAAAGATCGCCACCAATTGAATTTTATAGGCGGAAAGATCGCCAAATTATCTGAGGGCATCATTGTTCAGAGGCACCATTTTCATAGCCCGAGAACACCATGTCATGGCCTTAAGATCCCTTTAATCTTTTACATATAATTATTCAAAGACATCATGGTTCAAAGGCATCATTCTCATAGCCCGAGAGAATCATTTCATGACCTGCAAATCCTTTATTATACGCTTCATGGTCCAGGAAATCATGTTCTAAGGATGTCATCACAACCGTCCGAAGACAACATTCATGGTCCGACGGGAATTTGCATCATGTTTAAATTTATGCACAATATACACTTGTGTTACTTATTTTTTGGTGAACCGGCGAGCAACGACCATTTCGGAAGGAGCGATCCCCTTCCAGTTCCCGCAGCCCTATCAGACATCAACCATTCATCTCGTCCTAAATATTACATTCGTTCTTGAAAGTTTCCATCGGCATACTCTGCCGACGGATCCTGAACTACATGTGACCTGATTACTATAAGACCAGTGATATGTACGCAGCTCGAAAACCACAGCACGGCCTAAGTCCTCTTCAAATCGTTTTGCTAGGTCAAAATTGGCCATTATATCTTTACCCGACAGCTCTTTCATCTTTCGCGGTAACAGAGGGGCAGTTGTTGATACCCAATTTTTCCTGCATATTTTAAATACGCAAAATATCTTCAACATAGCCTATGTATATAAAAGTATGTCCTAATGTTTTACCATTTTTTCTTAATTTTTAAAAAGATTTTAAAATTAATTTATTTCCCTATTTTATCAGGAAAAACACAGTAATTAGTCCCAAAATTATCATTTTAGTTATTTATTTATTGGATTATCTTATTTATACTAAAATATATCTAACATAATTTTTACACATTTTTACAAATTTGTTTAATATTTTAAAAACTAAATTGAATATAATTGCAATATTAGCCTCTATTAAGGTTTAATTGTGTTTATAATTATAAAATTGACTCCAGTATTTTTAATTTAATAGTTATGTATTATGAATAATTTTAGCACCTTCAATTTATTTCTAAAAAATTATTTTACTATTTTTTATAAAATAAACAAGGGAAAAGTGGCCATTTAAATACCATCCCCGTTTATTTCAATTATAGCCCTAAGTCAACCCCCAATCCTAAAACCCAATTACCAATCCTAAATCCTAATCTACTCGACCCACGAACCTTTTAAAATCACCCGCCCGGATCCCTCATTCAATCTAGGTCGTTGATCAAAATGATCAACGGCCAATCTTTAATATTACCTTTTTAATTTTCCATTACCCCCTAAACCTTATCATTTCGCACCGGTAGCTGCGTTTCACTCCCCCCCCCCCTTCTAATT
>MU700077.1:84123-129246 GCA_026770625.1 Nicotiana glauca
TCCCCGTTTATTTCAATTATAGCCCTAAGTCAACCCCCAATCCTAAAACCCAATTACCAATCCTAAATCCTAATCTACTCGACCCACGAACCTTTTAAAATCACCCGCCCGGATCCCTCATTCAATCTAGGTCGTTGATCAAAATGATCAACGGCCAATCTTTAATATTACCTTTTTAATTTTCCATTACCCCCTAAACCTTATCATTTCGCACCGGTAGCTGCGTTTCCCTCCCCCCCCCCCTTCTAATTCTCTCTCAAACTACTCTTAAACCCTAGCCGCCACCTTTAATCACCACCCCAAAATCGACCAAATCCATGGCTTCAGAAGCTATTGAAGGCCTTTACCTGCCTTCTATGACTCCTATATGCTCGATTATTACGGTTTCAAGACCAGACGTTGAAGAAGTTTGGTTAAGACCATGGTCTATTTCAGTGCTATGCTGTCTCCGGTCATCTTCGACCTTGCTCCGGCCAGCCATGGCTATTCAAGCCTGACTTTTGGATTCTCCTGCTCAGATCAATGACCTTCCAAGCCTTTCTCGCCACCTGGGTTCTTCTGAAACCCTAACCTTCGAGGTTCTTCTGATTATTTTAGATTCGTTGTAGTTCTTTTTTTTTTCTCCAAGCTTTTAAACGTTTTCTCAAACTTTCTTTCAAGGCTCTGCCGTTAGGACCTTTATCTTTTTCGATTCAGGGTTTTGTTTAGTTATTTAGAAGATTCTCTGAACTTTAACATGTTCTACTATTTTTTTCATGTTGTTGTTCTGCTAGAGTATGCATGTTAGAATTTTTAGTCCTCTTTGAGACTTCTGAATTTATTTGTTAGTATTGTTTACCCGATTTACTTGTTTTCATCACTAATGCGATTGATGGTGAAAACCCTAAATTCAACTTTTGAGACTATTTGTTATGTAATTTGCTTGTTTTTCATCTCTAAACTTGTTTGGTTTCAAAACCCTAATTTCTTTGGACCTATTCGAGTTTTTTAAAGTTGTTTCATCTGTTGCTCGATTGAATTCCTAAATCTTTTGTTTCTGTATATGATTTTGATTTCCTGCTGAACTCTATAAAGTCTTTTACTTGACCCTTTGGCATTCTATTTGATATTTTCTCTTCTCTGTTATTGAGTAACTGAAATCGACCTATGTGACTACCTGTGTTTGCTACTATATGATGTTCCTCTTTGTCCTAAATACAGCCTTGCATGCTTAAAGTTATATACTCTTCTATATGCTGAACTTCCTTTTGAAATGACCTTCAACTTTTGTATTGATTTAAAACCTGCTTGAATAATTTTGATTGGTTAAGTGATTGACTCTATCCTTGTTTTGCCTTACTGATTTTCCTGTTTCTTAGGTTGATTTGAAAACCTTGCTTAGACCTTCAATTCCCCTATTTCTAACTTGACTTATTTGTTTATTCATGAATCAATAATTTTTCTTGATTTACTATGTATTGATTTTCTCTATATTCTGCAACTTTACTTTACTTGCTTACCTTATTTGGTTAGCCGAGTATTTCAAAGACTCTTCCCTTAATTAAGTTACTATGTATTTACCCCTAATTGTCTAGTTTGCACAAGATGTTTACTTGATCTTTTTCCTTAGAAGTTCTCTATCCATTCCCGTTTAAGTTTACACTCCTTAATTAATGGAAGTTCTTATACTGATTGATTTTAATTGGTACACAGTCCCATAATTATTTTCTTACCTTATTTTGCACTTGTTTTCAATTTATAAATACCCTGCTCTTTCATTAACACAAAGAGAAGCATTCTAAGTTCTGAGATCACTTACACACTCACACTCTTAGTTTCTGAACTCTCACTCACAGTCAAAAACTATTCTTCGTTGTTACTTGTACTGTGGCCTACCTCCAAGTCCTGCTACTTGCTTTTAATGTATCTTGCTCTTTGAAACTGGTATGTTCTGATTAAGATTTTCTGGAATCACAACAATGTGTTTACTTAATACTTTTACCTTTGTGTCTACCTACTGCTTGTGTTTAGTTCGGTACATATTTTAGCATGTTGTAATTTCCTTCTGCCTGTTCTGTATCTAATATGCATCCTAAATGGGTTTGATGCTAATGGTTTTCTTGAGGCATGAAAGTATTAAGTATTACTGTCTATGACTCAAACTTGATTCCCCTATAATCATAACCTCTATATCACCATCATATGTTGTATATTCTTGTTGATTTTGTATTTATAACAACACTCTCTATTGTTGTGCATGCCCAGAATTAGCTAATGCCTAAGTACATAGGCTCTTTGCAATCCCCAATCCCTAAACTCCTCAATCCTGTAACTATTTCCCAACACCTCTTCCCCTCTTATTTACTTTCTTAGTTCTTTAAAACTCCACTTCTTCACTTACACTCTCTCTTAGACTTTAAGTTAGCCCCCCCCCCCTTTTGTGAGCCTTGCCTTGGGACCCATTGAGCTCTTTCTGAACTTGGACACTTGAGGGCTGGCCCTTCCACACTGCACTTGTCCCTATTCTGGTGATACAATTTGGGTGTGAGCACTGCTCGGAGTCCCATTGAGGCTCTTAGGGAACTCTAAAACACTTAAATTGGAGAAAGGCTTTGGATTAGTGGTCTTTGAGTTGGTCTATCTCATAATTCAGACATGAAGTTAGAATCAGGCTTTCCTCTGATTGTACTATTTTTGATATAATTTTATTCGTTATGGCTTGTAATAAGTTGTAATAAACACTTGGGGCTGGCTAGTGAAAAGGTGGGTAACTATGCATGCAAAGGATAGAAATCATGCCTATAGGTATATTCTAATTCTGCACATATATAAATCATGCCTATCGTGCATTCTAATTCTTCATAGTCAATTTCGTATAGAAATCATGCCTATAGATTATTCTAACTCTGCATATTCAATTACATATAGAAACCATGCCTATAGGTTGTTCTAATTCTGCATATTCAATTACGTATAGAAATCATGCCTATAGGTTGTTGTAATTTTGCGTATTCAATTACATATAGAAACCATTCCTATAGTTTGTTCTAATTTTACATATTCAGTTATATATAGAAATCATGCCCATAAGGTTTTAAACAAAGTTTCACATTTAGATGCTATCTATAAGGTTTAAAACAAGTCTGCATTTAGATACCGGGTCATAAGGTTTTCTGCACTTTGACCCTATGTCTATAAGGTTTAAAATCAGTAATGTATAGAAACATGCCTATAGGACTCTCCGAATGAATCTGATTCGCTTCACTTAATGCCAGATCTAAAAATCAGTAAGAATATGTACTATCACCTACAAAACATGTCATCAAATCGTTAATTCACCTCTCTTTTAATAATCTGAGTCCTTTGCTTAACCAAAGTTTAGCAAGCATGCCTATAGGGTTTCGAATAATTTGTCTCGAGTTTTAATGTCTTATCACATTCTAAATTTAGTAGATATCATGTCTACAAGACCCCGTTGTCACACCTACTTTTTCACTACTACACCCCGTGAAGGGCATAATAAAAGGAATTTTTCCAATTAAAGGACAATCGAAACGGGATTCATTTATTACGAGATTCAGAGTCGCCACTTGGGAGTTTTGTGGTATCCCAAGTCACCGGTTTGAATCCCGAATTGAGGAAAGGGTTTGACTCTGTATTACAGTCGCGAACCATAAATTCGGGTAAGGAATTCTGTTAACCCGGGAGAAGGGGTTAGGCACTCCCGAGTTCCGTGGTTCTAGCACGGTCGCTCAACTGCTATATTTGGCTAAAATATGATTTTAAAATACATGTTAAACCTATAGTGCAATTTTAGATCTATTGACCGCTTTAGTCGATTATTAAGAAAGTGAACGTCATTTAAGATTGTGTTTTCGGATCACGTCACATGAAATGCACCCGGATCCTAGAAACATTCTTATTCAACGTTTTGAGATTTGGATTTGGGTCGTATGAGATGGCCACCCGTATTTAAGAAGGTAAGATTATTAAAAAGCACGCCTAAAGTGGCTAGCCTGTCATTATCTTTGGGGAAAGCCGTGAAATTTGCTAAGCGGCCCATCCCGAAATCTAAATATTTTAATTCAACCATTTATTGAGGGCCCCGCAATATATGTTTTATTCCGCGAGGCTTGTCTCATTTTTATTTTAAGGCCAATCCTAATGTAACTACAATTTTCTATTTATTTTTTTTTCTCTATAAGGGCGTATAAATTCAAACCCCAAATTCAAGTCTGAATTCAAACAAATGGGAGGACTCTTTTAATTTTAACCCGCCACCTAATTTGAAACCCAAATTTACATTTGCGAATTAATACCCCACATGCCTAATATAATTTAAAGAATGGTGACTTATAGCAATGTTGGACCTCGCAAAGTTGGCCCAAGCTGGTAAGCTACCAGCTTGTAAAATCCGAGCAAATACTATGCCCCATGTTGGGCCTCTGAAAGATCGGCCCATAATTTGGCCACAATCTATGAAAGCGAACGGGAATGGGATCATAATGAGCCCTAAAGTCAATACCAATGATGCTCAGACTTCTAAACGTGAAGCTACCAAAATTCAACCCCAGGCCTCTTGACCTTTACCACGTTTTGACCACTGGAATATATACAGAAATCAAACTAGATGGAGGCTATCACAAACACAACCCAATTACACCTTCATTAGATTTAGTGATAACTATTACTACTACATGAATGTGCTGATGAATTAACATAGTTATACTATAACACCTAATCAGATTTGCACTTGATTAATACTCATGTTGAATTTCATGTTGAGCTGAGATGACACTAATGAAATAAAACAAAGCTCATACGACTAAAACATGCTTGGATTAGCTCGTCAGATCTGTTAATATAATTCATATCACGACTGCTACTTGCTCTGTAATAATATTACAGCTTGTTAGCTTGAATGATGCATTTATATACAACTATAGCTCTCAATAGCTACTACAAACTGGAAATCCAAGTAACAGTCTAAGTCACCTTAGATGTCCTAATTGCAGTCCATATGTAATTTCACTGATTAACCAATTAAGTCACGTATTACAATATTTTAGTCACACAATCACAACAAAATTATTTAGACATAATAGCAGATCCAGCATGGAGAATTAACTTTAACTTTTATTTCAAGTTGTAGACAAGAGGTGATATATCAAATAAGCTGAGTCATGTACCTGTGTTGGAATAACAAGAGAAAAGGGGGAGGAGTCAGTGATAGCAAATATAACAGCAACAGTTCAGGAATAACTTCAGCAAATCAACAGGAAATCAACAACACAGCAATAGCAGGATCAATTTTTCAAAGCAAAACTAAGCTCTCAAATACCCCGGAACACTTTAGCACTCAAAAGCACAATAAACTGGCCAAAAACAAGATGACTGAACCCCAAAACTACTCAAGACCAAGCGGAAACTCCTCTGAAATCTCAAGTTACCAGAAAATGAATTAAGAGAGGTAAATCAGCTACTAAGACCAGAAATGAACTAGGAAATTAACTGAAATAGTACTATTTTTGGATTTTTCTACTGGATTTTATATGTTTTTGGATTTTGATAGGGATTGAAAGCTAACAGATGTTTTGAATTATAAGAGTGCAAATTGTTTGAATTACCTTAGATTTTGAAGTTCAAATTTGAAAATTTGAACTTAAGAAAGGGATGTTGTGAAGGAATTAAAGCTGGAATGTTTCTGGGAATTTTCAGATATCTAAAAAACTTCCTATTCAAAGCACTAAACATGCCTTTTATAGGCATAAAAGGGGGCAGAAGGTTCTAGAAACTTTTATTCATTTTTCCCCCTGTATTATTTTCAGAAATTACATATTAATCCTAAAGTTTTTACTTGTTTCTCAAGTTACTGCTTTTGGAATTCTAAAACTTACACCTAGACCCCTTCTAGAAGGATCTAGGGTGTTCTAGCTTGGCTTTCCTACCCTTAAAAGCCTATATTACCCTCGATTGAATTCTGGAATTACTATTCTAGCAAAATACGCCATTTTTTATACCAAAAACACCCCCAACCACCCCCCAGAATTGCTAACCCTTCATTTCACTTTTAATTTAACTAACCTATTCAAACCAAGCCTCCAATTCTAGCCAACTAACCAATTAATTCAGCAGTAACCAAGCAAACTCACTAAAACTTAGCTAATACTTGAAACAATAAGAAAACAAAACTAAAGAACAATTACTTAATCAAAATCATGCATTAACAGTATTTAAATTACTCACCAAATCAGACTATTAAACCTAATGAACTATAATCAAATTGTTATTATCAGAAGAAAAGCAAACACATCAACTTGAATCAAAACTAATTAGAAAATCCAATTAATTATCAATTAGCTGCTCGAATTAACTAATCGAACATTTGAACATTTAAACTAGCAAAGTAAGATGAAATTCAAATTAGAATTAACCAAACAAAAACTCAAACTAATCACAGAAAACAACACAAAATTGACTAACAACTAACAAAACTAGAATTCACGAGAACAAAGAAAAGAAATAATAAAACTGAGAAGTAAACTTACTGATTTTTTGGGACTCTACAAGAAATGACCTTGAAATTGGTTTCCAGTTAATATTATATTTCTGTTCTATCAAGAATAGGCCTATAATATGAACTAGGAATCAATCGCCCTTTGAAAATTCCCAAAAGCCTCGAAACCCCAAAACCCTAGATTTAATATTTGTGAATTTGTAGTTGGATCTGAAGAGAAGCGGTTTGGGATTTAGGTTGGGGAAGGTGAAGGGAGTATAGGGTATGAGTTTGAAGTGATTTGGGACGGCGCCGCCATCGGAGGAACTTGTGGCGACGCTAGGGTTTTGCGGATTCGAGGAAATCCAGTGCGATACGAGAAGAACTGAGGTCGGAAGGGGAAAGAGGAGAGGGAGAGCGCGCTAGGTTGTTAATCTGGCTGGGTTTGGGTGAGTTAGTATTTTGGCTAGAATCTTCTAATTAAGATTCGAGAAGATCGACCATTGTTTGAGGCAAACCAACCACGAATTCGGAAAGGGGAGAGGGAGAGGATTCAGGGGTGTATTTTTGGTGAAGTTTGGAGGTTCTCCGCCGCCGTGGGCGATTTCTGGCGGCAGAGCACGGTGGGGGACCAGTGGAGGTGCGGTGGGGGAAGGAGGCATTATACCGGCGGCTGGGGATAGGCAGTAGTATGAGGAGGGCGACATATGTTGTAGGGTTTGGGCAAATAATTTGGACAGTTATATCTAAATGCACAAATCAATCAGGGTCGTTGGATTAGAGAAGATCAATGGCTCAGATCATTTGACCCAATGAATGACGTTATTTGGACATGGCTGGGGTTGGACCGGATCTCCTGGTGTGGGTTGGGGTATTTTGAGATGGTTTGGCGTTTGGGCTGGGCAATTTGTTGGGCTAAGCTGCTTGGCCCAATTTTGGGTCCTTAAACCAGCCCTTTTAATTTGCTTTCTTTTGCTTTTCTCTTTTATTTCTTTCATTTATTCATTTTGTATTTTTTTTATTTTTTTCTAATTTTATTAAATGCTAAATTAAACTAAAAAAAAAACCAAATTGACATGAAAGAAACAATTATATTTTCTAATTTCAAAATACCCTAATTTCTAATTAAACACAAACTAAGACAAACTAAGACAAATTAAACTAAAAATGGAAAAGACCATTTTTGTTGTTTCTTTATTTTTTCCTTAGCTAACTAATTAATCCTAAAATGTAAGATTGAATCCTAAATACACTTGCCAAATGTATTTTTTATATTTTTCATATGCATTAAAATGCACAAATAATTGCAAACAATTAAAAAAAATTCACCAAAATTAAAAGAAATCCTTCGGTTTGAATTTTTGGGAGTAATTCACTTAGGGCAAAAATCACATGCTCACAGTGGCCCCTCTTTGCTCGGGAACACGAAGAGTTTCCGTGCAAAGATAAGTGAGTGGATTCGAGCAATTTTTACCCGTTCGAATACTCCGTGTGAAGCATTTTTTCAAACCGTCTAACTGCACCCTGCTTCGGAGGTTGCCTACATATCCTTGGCTAAAAAGGAATTAGGTCAGTGTAGTTTGGAAAGGTTTGGTAGTTGGGACTACCAAGAGCTGTGATTTCACTGTTGTTGTTGCTGCTACTGCTCGCTGACCTTTTTATTACACTGTGTCAAAATACAAATAAGATAGCCTAAGCTATGATCTATGGATTACAGAAAGGTCTTATCTATGTCTTCAAACTTGCTCTTGTGTTGCCTTGAACTTGATCGAAGATGTTTTGCCATTCCTTTGAGTGATGCTTGACTGCATATATTCCTCTATTCTTTAGGCGGGCTCCTGATTGCTGATCCTGAGAAGTATTCCCTTGTTCTCCAGGTGGGCTCCTGATTGCTGAACTTTGAAAAGTATTCCCTTTTTCTCCAGGTGGGCTCCTGATTGCTGAACTTGAAGAGTATTCCTTTGTTCTCCAGGTGGGCTCCTGATTGCAACAGCCAAATAAAAGAAATTTTCCTGCCCCAGTTGGTGGCTGGGAACATCATGTTATCCAATATCAAAAACTTGAAAGCTAAAATTTGAATTGTACATCCATTGTCTTCCAGGTGGGCGACTGACTAATGAAACTTGAAAGGTATACCTTTGTTCTCCAGGTGGGCGCCTGACTACTGAAACTTGAAATGTATTCCCTTGTTCTCCAGGTGGGCGCCTGACTGCTGAAACTTGAATGTATTCCCTTGTTCTCCAGGTGGGTGCCTGACTGCTGAAACTTGAATGTATTCCCCTGTCCTCCAGGTGGGTGCCTGACTTCAAAAAAAATAGACAAAGAAAATTTCCTGCCCCAGTTTGATGATTGGGCGTGTTATGTTACCAAATATTAAAACTTGAAAAGTTTTCATTGTACTTTCCTTATTTTCCAGGTGGGTGCCTCAAAAGTGAAGCTTAAAGTGTATTCCCTTTTTCTCCAGGTGGGCGCCTGAATGCTGAGCTTGAAATATATTCCCTTGTTCTCCAGGCAGGCGCCTGACTTCAACACAATAGACAAACAAAGAAAAATTTCCTGCCCCAGTTTGACGGCTGGGCGCATCATGTTGCCAAATATTATTAAAAAGTTTAAAATTTTGAATTGGACTTCCCTTATTCTCCAGGTGGGCGCCTGATTGCTGACGCTTGAAATGTATTCCCTTGTTCTACAGGTGGACTCTTGCTTGTAACAAAATAAACAAACCAAGAAAATTTTTTGCCCTTGTCTCAACCAAAGAACAATTTGTTAATATAAAATGGTGGTTCGTTGCTGGCATTCTTGTTGGGTCTGTCCTTGCTACTCGGGCTTTACTCCGACCTGCTTCCCTGGACTTGCCTTTAAACTCCTCGACTTCCTGGCCGCATTTCAACCCCTGACTTTGATGAACCAAATGTTCTATCCCGTATTGCTGTGTTTGTGTTTCTAACCCCTCTATTTAAAACTTTTCTTCGCTCCCCAATTGTCTAATTAACCCACTGATGGAACTTCCAGGGGTCCTTCATGTCTTACTTTTCTTTTGACATCTTTGATATATTCCAGCCATGTTGTGCTGTACAACTGAGAAACTGGTAGTTAGCCTTGACATCCTTACTTTTGGTTTTTGAACTGAACTGACATTGAAACATGTTACAAACAGACTTCAAAATAATGAAATGCAATGACCTTGACAGTTAAGGATAGAAAGACTCCGAAATGGATGATTTGTAATAAAGAGAAGAAGATAGGACTTATCTGAGTGGAACGGCTGGTACCATTGATCGTGCCATGCATTTTGGATTAACCAGCCTCGTCTGTCCAACCAATTAGCTTTCGATTCTTACATTAGTTGTTCCGAACTTCCATTGCCGGACTTCCACCAAAACCTAAACCTCTCTCGTCTTGCCATGTTTTGAGCAGCTTTCAACCATAGACTTGTCTCATCTGCCCATCTGAAAAAACTCACCTTTGCCTTACGGTGCCCGTGAGGGTTTTCATAAGTAAGACTCTCTCATTTTTTATTTCTCTCAACTCACTTCGCCTTACGGTGCCCGTGAGGGTTTTCACCAATAAGACTCTCTCATTTTTTATTTCTCTCAGCTCACGTAGCCTTACGGTGCCCGTGAGGGTTTTCACCAATAAGACTCTCTCATTTTCATCATTTTCTTCTTGTACCTGAGTATTGCCCATGAGATGAATCACTTTACTTGCTCGTATTGGCACCTTCTGAAGATTGATCAGAAGGTCTTTCTTTGGACCATAATGTAGGCTTTTGGATGGGGTTAGAAAGAAGGGTATAAAGGCTCAAAACAATTCAACAAGGGGTAAAAATTACAACTTTCGGAATCAGATTTCCCACAACAACCATAACTTCTGCCCTAGTTTCTTTCTTGGGGAACTTTTGGATTTTGTTTTGGTGTGACTGAATCTCAGAGAAGTTGCCCACGTACCCTTTCATGATCAAGTCAAACGTAGTTCAGGTGACAGAATTACTACGTTATTGAGATCTTCCCTTTCTTCCCCTTTTCTTTTATTTCTTTTCATTTCTTTTCTTCTCTTTTCTTTTCTTCATTTTTCTTTTCTCTTCTTTTCATTTATTTTTTTCTTTTCCTTTTTTTCTTCATTTTTCTTTTCTCTTCTTTTCATTTCCTTTTATTTTCTTTTTCTTTTTATTTTCTTTTGGACTATTCTTCCTGTTTCTCCGATGATCTTCCTTACTCGTGCTTCTGCATTTTGATATTGATTCCGAAAGAGGGGTACGAAAGAAAATAAAATAAAGCTCAAATGGGGTAACAAATGATAAAGTGTTTGGATAGCTGAATAAACTGTCTTCGTCATTCCAATCTCAAAAATATACCAAATACAATTAAGTACAGTTAGACAAAGAAATCATACATAGTATCCCTTGACCGCATCAGAGTTGATAGCCATTTATACACATTTTCCTTTCACATCTGTCAAATATGATGCGTCATTGGACAACACCCGGGTTACAATAAATGGCCCCTGCCAGTTAGGGGCGAGCTTTCCTTTTACTTTAACCCAATGAGGTAGGATACGCCTCAACACCAATTGCCCAACTTCAAACTTTCGCGGAAGCACTTTCTTGTTATATACTCTTGCCATTCTCTGTTGGTACAACTGTCCGTGACATATTGCTGCCAATCTCTTTTCATCAATCAGACTTAGTTGTTCCAAGCGGGCTTTGACCCATTCCACATCGTCAATTTCTGCCTCGGCGATAATCCGAAGGGATGGTATTTCGACTTCTGCAGGTATTACTGCCTCTGTACCGTACACCAGTAAATAAGGAACGCCCCTACTGAAGTGCGGAGAGTAGTTCGATAACCTAATAATGCAAAAGGTAACTTTTCATTCCATTGCCTGGACCCTTCAACCATTTTCCGCTGTATTTTCTTGATATTCTTATTAGTTGCTTCGACTGCTCCATTCGTCTTAGGAAGATATGGGGTGGAATTGCGGTGCATGATCTTAAACTGCTTACATGTTTCCGCCATTAGATGGCTGTTGAGGTTGGCACCATTGTCTGTGATAATTACCTTCGGGATTCCGAACCGACAAATGATACTTGAATGTACAAAATCGACCACAGCCTTCTTGGTCACTGATTTGAAAGTTTTTGCCTCATCCCACTTAGTGAAATAATCAATGGCTACCAGAATAAACTTGTGCCCATTAGACGCTACTGGTCTGATCGGCCCAATGACATCCATTCCCCAAGCAACGAAAGGCCATGGTGCCGACATGGTATGCAATTCGGCCAGTGGGGAATGAATCAAATCTCCATGTACCTGATATTGATGACACTTGCATACGAAACTGATGCAATCCCGTTCCATAGTAAGCCAGTAATAACCTGCTCGAAAAATCTTCTTGGCCAATACATATCCACTCATATGAGGTCCACAAACTCCCGCATGTACCTCGGTCATGATAACTGTGGCCTGCTTAGAATCCATGCATTTCAATAAGACAAGATCTGGAGTTCTTTTGTACAACACTCCTCCACTGAAGAAAAATTTGCTTGCCAAGCATCGAATTGTTGTCTTTTGATTCCATGTGGCCTGTACGGGATACACTCCCATCCTGAGGTATTCTCTGACATCATAGAACCACGGCTCACCATCAAGTTCTTCTTCCACCATATTACAATAGCTATGCTGACCTCGAACCTGAATCTGTAACGGGTCCACATATGCCTTATCTGGATGATGCAACATTGACGCCAACGTAGCCGAAGCGTCGGCAACTTCATTATGAATCCTTGGGATGTGCCTGAAGTCTATTGATTGGAATCGTTGACAAAGTTCATGCAAACACTGCCGATATGGTATGAGCTTTAAATCTTGTGTCTCCTATTTTCCCTGAATCTGGTGCACCAGAACATCCGAGTCACCCATGACCAAGATTTCCTGGACACCCATGTCTATAGCCAACCTCAAACCCAAGATACACACCTCGTATTCAGCCATGTTATTGGTGCAATAGAAATGAAGTTGAGCCGTAACAGGGTAGTGTTGCCCTGTCTCAGAAATAAGTACCGCTCCTATCCCAACACCTTTGGTATTGGCAGCCCCATCAAAGAACAGTTTCCATCCTGGCTTCTCGACCTATTCTAACTCCTCAACATGCATTGTATTCTCATCAGGGAAATATGTCTTCAACAGTTTATATTCATCATCAACTGGGTTCTCGGCTAGATGATCAGCCACCACTTGTGCCTTCATTGCGGTCCGGGTCACGTAAACAATATCAAATTCTGTGAGCAAGATTTTCCACTTTGCGAGCCTCCCTATGGGCATGGGCTTCTAGAAAATGTACTTCAACGGGTCCAACCGAGAGATGAGATAGGTGGTATATGATGACAAGTAATGTTTCAACTTCTGCGCTACCCAAGTTAAGGCATAACACCTCCTCTCAAGCTGAGTGTATTTTACCTCGTAAGATGTAAACTTCTTGTTGAGGTAGTAAATAGCCTGCTCTTTCCTTCCTGTGATGTCATGCTACCCTAGTACACAACCAAAAGAGTTATCCAAAACTGTCAGATAAAGGATCAAGAGTCTTCCCGGCTCCGGCGGGACCAACACATGTGGACTAGCCAAATATTCCTTAATCTTGTCAAATGCTGCCTGACATTCATCTGTCCATCTGACTACAGCATCTTTCTTTAGCATCTCAAAGATGGGCAATGAACCTACTAATATAATTCAATCTCCCAAGCAAGCTCATCACTTATTTTTGTTCTTTTGCGATGGTAGCTCCTGAATGGCTTTGATATTGGATGGGTCTAACTCAATACCACGTCGACTTGCCACGAACCCCAACAACTTCCCAGATGGTACTCCAAACGCGCACTTCGCTGGATTAAGTTTGAGATTGTACCTGCAGAGCCTCTAGAAAAACTTCCTCAGGTCCTTGACATGGTCACATTGCTTCCTCGACTTAATGATCATGTCGTCTACATAGACTTCAATTTCCCAATGTATCATGCCATGGAACATGGTGGTCATCGCCCTCATATATGTTGCCCCTGCATTCTTCAACCCAAATGGCATGACACTATAACAATACGTTCCCCAAGACGTGATGAATGCCGTCTTTTCCGCATCTTTCTCATCCATCAAAATCTGGTGATAGCCCGCATAACAATCCACGAATGAACCAATCTCATGTTTAGCACAATTGTCAATCAATATATGGATGTTTGGCAGCGGAAAGTTATCTTTTGGACTCGCTTTATTGAGATCACGGTAATCAACACACACTCTGGTCTTTTTATCCTTCTTTGGCACACGCACAACATTAGCTAACTAGGTGGGATACCGGATGACCTTCGCATCAAACTGCTTGGTGACTTCTTCTTTGATTTTCACACTGATATTTGTTTTAAATTTCGTCATCTTCTGCTTGACAGGAGGGCATGCTGAGTCGGTGGGAAATTTGTGGACCACCAAATCGGTACTTAAACATGACATATCGTCATATGACCATGCAAAACATCATTGTACTCAAGCAACGCTTTGATTATATCTTCTCCGAGCGGAGGCTCCAAATGGAACACTTATTTTTGTTTTTCGTATATTCTCCTAATCCCCTAAATTTATTCCCTCTATGTCGTTCAGATTAGGTTTGGATTTTTCTTCAAATTGGCTTAATTCTTTACTGATTTCTTCAAAGGCTTCCTCATCATCATATTCTACCTCGTCATCACATTAAATTTCTTGTATTATTATTTCGGAGTTAGATTGGTAATCAAGACTAGGGCGAAGACTCCTTATGCATGACACATCAGTTAAACCAGCATAAAAGGGACTGTACAAGAAAGAAAAGAAAAACAAAATAAAGGCTATCAGGAATGAAAAAAAGGAAGGAAATTGCATTTAATTAAAATTGTAAGATAACAAGGTTTAACTCATCCAAACGGACTGAACATAGCATCCGAATTACAACTTTGGATATAATCCAGATTAAACTGAAAGGAAGATCAAAACTAACTACCATGACTCCCTCCGGTTAGGAAGAGGAGTAGCTCTCCAATTATTAATCTTTGCATGGGGCCCCACGAACTGCACATCTGGCTTACTTGGACCTTCTCCTGCTCCACCACATTCACCTCGCAAAACAGCTTTTCAAACCTCTCAATCAGCTCCTTGTCGGGTTCGACCAACACAGAATTAGGCATTACCGTTGATGGGCGCTTCTTAGTACCAGGCCGGACAAAGGAACGGGAAAGGCGGGGTATGGGTTTTGGAAGGGTCCATGCTCTCTTTTTCATCTTCTTAGCTCACCTTATGTTAGCAGCGGTGGGCTTGAAGCCTAACCCAAAAGTATCCAGGTTTCCAGGAAGAGATATTGGCTGTGTGATGCCTTGCAAGGAAGCACCCAAGCCTTTCCCAGGTAAGAATCCATTCTTTATCATTTTCGAAGCCACCATGACGGATGCAACAACTACATTGGGCATAGGAATACACTCTCCTTCCGGTATTTTTGCAAGTGATACTTTATCCAAGACTTGGTTAACCCATGGACCTTTGTCATCCTCAGCTTCATCGAAAGGCATAATGGTACTACACGAATTATCTTCCCCATGCACCATAATTTCCTGCTGGTCCCACTCGAATTTGACCATCTGATGCAAGGTAGACGGCACTGCTTTTGCTGCATGAATCCAAGGTCGGCCTAGCAAGAGATTGTAAGAAACAGCCACGTCGAGCACCTGGAACTCCATAGTAAATTCAACTGGTCCTATTGTCAGTTCCAACACAATATCCCCGACTGTGTCCTTTCCTCCTCCATCAAATCCCCGCACGGAAATGCTATTCTTGTAAATCCCCTCACTGTCCACTTTTAACTTTTCCAGGGTGGACACAGGGCAAATGTTTGCACTGGACCCGTTATCAATCAGCACCCGGGTGACCACTGAGTCTTCATATTTCACCGTGAGGTAGAGCAATCTATTATGCTCAGTGCCCTCCAAAGGTAGCTCATAATCAGAAAATGTAACTCTGTTGACCTCAAAAATCTTATTTGCTATTTTCTCCAGATGATTCACGGAGATATTATTAGGAACATGGGCATCATTCAGAATCTTCATCAATGCGCGGTGGTGCTCGTCCGAATGGATCAATAAAGATAGCAATGAGATATGTGTCGGAGTCTTTCTCAGCTATTCTATAATGGAATAATCTTGCGTCTTCATCTTTTTCAAGAATTCTTCTGCTTGTTTTTCTGTTACGACCCTTTTTACTGGTGCTGGATTATCTTTGGCCGCTTTAGCTTTTCTCAGTTCCTCACGGCGAAGCATCTCCCTGAACGAGTAAGCCCATGGGTTTCAAAAACTTCTCCTTTAACTTCCTTCCCTTTGTACGTCACAGTCACTCAGCCGTAATTCCATGGGACGGCCTTTTCACTGACTATTGATAACTGAGTCATTGGCTTAATGATAACCAGCTCTGTGTGAGCCCCTTTCACGATTACAACGGGCTTGACAACTGCTCCTGGTACTATCACATTGACTGGCTATTATTTTACTACATCACTGTTCAACGGCTCCTTCTTTATCACCCCTACTGGTTTTCTAACTGTCTCTCCTTCCTTGATCAATTCTCTCCCACTGGGTGAATTCTCATGTGACTTGTCTTCACTGGCCTTAATCATCATCATATTTTGTGACGGCTTCTTATATTCCCCCTTTTGCACCAACTCAATCATATGAGTCTCATGATGGGTTGGCAATGGATTCTGAGTGATGTTAGGCGTCTCTGGAGCCTGCACCTCAATTCGGTGGGTATCAATGAGCTCATGGATGGCCTTTTTCAAATGCCAGCACTTCTCTGTATCATGCCCCGGGGCACCCGAGCAATACTCGCAACTCACCGATTGGTCCAGGTTCCTTGGCGGAGGATTTGGTACTTTGGGTTCAATCGGACTTAACATGCCCAATTGACTCAATCTTTGGTATAAGCTTGTGTAGCACTCTCCCAACAGAGTGAAAGTTTTCTTCTTCTGCAGCCTATCATTTTTAGAAACAGGGTTCGGTCAAAAACTGGGTCCAGTGGGGTTTCTGTAGGCTCTCGGAGGTGGGTAGGTGTTCTGAGTAGGGTAAGTATTTTGTAGGGTGGGTGCACACCATGGAGCCTGAGGTTGGGGGTATGTTTGGGCATGATAGACAGAGAAATGGGGGGCGGGAGGTGGATAGTAGTGTTGTGGCGTGCCATATGGGTTGTGTGGGTAGGTTTGGGGATGGGGGTGTGGTTGGTGATAATAAGGTGATGGACCCCAGGACCAAGCTCTTTATTCCACTACTGTAAAATCTTCTTTCTTTTTCTTTCCCAGTGCCCCTCAAGTGCCGCTTTGGACAGCTTGGGTAGTTGCTTTAATCGCCAAGTAGCTCGTAATGTTGTTGGTCTTGAGACCCTCTTCCACCATACATCCCATTTTCACTACCTCATTAGAAGTTTTCCCAACTGCCGACACCAGATGACCATAATAAGTAGGCTCCAAAGCCTGCAAAAAATAATTGACCATCTCGCCTTCCTTCATTGAAGGATCAACTCTTACGGCCTGTTCTCTCCACCGAAAATCGTACTTTCTAAAGCTTTCTCCTGGCTTCTTCTCAATTTTGGTCAATGACAACCGGTCCATGACAATCTCTAGATTATACTGAAAATGGACTGCGAATGCCTGGGCTAAATCATCCAATAATTTATTTGAAATCCGACCCCAAGATAAGGTCAAATTCCTAAATAATCAAAAATCTCTAACTCTAACCAAATTCCTAATTCCCTACCCTTAATCTCATGTTTTGGGCCTAGAAATCTAGTGCGCATTGATAAAAATGGAAGAAAACGAGCATAGGATTACATACCAATGTAGCTATGATGAAGTTCCTCTTCAAAAATCGCCCAAGAGGTGTGGAAAAGATGAAGTTTATGAAAAATGGTGGAAATCCAATAATGTATTCTGTTTTTTGAACTTAAAATAACTGGGGTGAATTTTGTCTTCGCGTTTGCGACAGGCTCATCACGTTCGCGATGAGTTAGGCCTTACAGGCCTTCGCGTTCGCGATAATGGGCTCGCGTTCACGGAGAAGTAACTCCTCGATCCTTCGCATTCACGTCCAGGTGGTCGCGTTCGCGTAAGTATAATACCCCTCCCCCTGCCCAGGCTCATAAGTCATCGCGTTCGTGTGTGCTGGGTCGCGTTCGCGAAGGGTATCCCCTCTCAGCCTCGCGTTCGCATAACTAGCTTCGCGTTCGCGAAGAAGAAATTTGGCACCTGGGAGATTTGCCTTACGCGTTCGCGAGTGTGCCCACCCTTGGGATTTCTCACCCTCAGGAGTTGTGATGGCGCCTACTCGTAGAAGCTAGGCAAGTCGCGAAATATAGAAATTACTAACTCTTTCATTTTAATCCTTTTTTAACCATATGAATTAACAGATAATCAACATTTAAATATTAACGACAAAAAGAACAAGCAGAAGACTCAAACAGCCAAAAACAACCAAGCCAGTACTACAATGCCAATATACCCTTCTACCCGGAATATGGTGTCACAATATTCGATGACTATCTATGACTACTACATATAAATGTCTGAAAAAGGAAATACAATATGTCTCGAAAACAAGTGAAAATAGAACACATAAATAGATAGAAGAGAACACCGGGCATGCGGAAACCTGCAGGACTACCTCAGGATCTCTAGCTGGACTAAAGGCAGCCTCACCAAGTGCAATTGTCCAAAAGCTACTCCGAAATATGCACATAGTGCAGAGTGTAGCATCAGCACAACGAACCCCATGTGCTGGTAAGTGCCTGGCCTAACCTCGGCGAGGTAGTGACGAGGCTAGGACCAGACTACAACTAAACCTGTGCAGTTATATAAAATACAGCAGAAAATAAAATAGGAACAAACAATTAAAGATGGGAGGGGGTGCATGCTATGGGGAAAATATCATATCCAGGAAAAATTAAGAGAAATATAAGAGAACAACTCAGGATCTACAACAAAACAATAATAACACGGTTGCAGCGCGTAACCCGACCTTTATCATTTAACACTGTTGCGGCGTGCAACCTGATCCAACATAACATTGTTGCGGCGTGCAACCCGATCCATTTTTATCGTTGTTGTGCCATGCAACCCGATACAATATATCATTTACATTTAACTACGATCACAACAAGAGTCCCAACATGGGATAAACATAGAACTATATTATCCCGACAACGAAATCGATAGTAAAAGTAAATACGTCCCAAAAAGGGAATAACAACTATAACCAATCTTGTTCTAACATCTAACTACCTCAACTAACACCAATACACAATCAAAAGTAATTTCCGCAAAAACAATCATAATCCTTGCTTAATACCGAGCACCATCAGTTAAAGCATCGGTAGTATCATTTAAGAACACAACAAATTGCAATTTATGACTCACGGTCATGCTCGACACCAACTTATAGATACTCGTCACCATGCCTATACGTCGTACTCAATAAGAAGCCAATAGAAAATAGGACACAACTCCTAATCCCTTAAGCTAAGGTTAGACCAAACACTTACTTCGAACTTCCACGGCCAACTCAAGCCTAAACAACCACCTTTCCTTTTGAATTCAGCTCCAAATTAATTGTATCTAGAATTGATTCCATATCATCAATAAATGCTAAACAATCCAATTCCAATGCTTAATTATAGCTTTTTAATCACTCTTCCCAAAAAGTCGAAAATTGACCCAGGGCACGTTTGGTCAAAAATACGAGGTTCAGACCAAAACCCGATCACCCATTCACCCACAAGCCCGAATATATAATTTATTTTGAAATCCGAACCCAAAATGAGTTCAAATTTCCAAATAATAAAAAGCCCTAACTCTACCCAATTCCTTAATTTTCTACCCTTAATCCCTTGTTTTAGGCCTAGAAATCTAGTGAGTGTTGATAAAAATGGAAGAAAATGAGCTTGGGATTACATACCTATGAAGCTCTGGTGAAGTTTCTCTTCAAAAATCGCCCAAGAGGTGTGGAAAAGATGAAGTTTATGAAAAATGGTGGAAATCTCGTAATGTATTATGTTTTTGGAACTTAAAATAATTGGGTGAATTTGGTCTTCGCGTTCATGACAGGTTCATCGCTTTCGCGATGAGTTAGGTCTGACAGACCTTCACATTCGCAATAATGGGCTCACGTTCATGTAGAAGTAACTCCTCGAGCCTTTGCGTTCGCGTTCGCGTAAGTATAATACATCTCCCTCTGCCCAGGCTCATAAGCCATCGCGTTCGCGTGTGCTGGGTCGCGTTCGCGAAGGGTATCCCCCTTAGCCTCGCATTTCTGTCACCAGTTTCATGTTTACGATGAAGAAATTTGGCACCTAGGAGATTTGCCTTATGCATTCGCGAGTGTGCCCACGTGAACGCGAAGAGAAAAATCCCTAGGCACTGAATACCAAAAAGCTGCAACTTTTTGAGTTCCAAAAACCTTGAAATTCACCCGAGCACTCTGGGCTCCAAACCAAACATGCATACTAACTTAAAAATACCATATGAACTTATCCATGCGATAAAATTGCAAAAATAACCCCTTAAACAACGAATTAAATCTCAACATCAATGAAATATTTCAAAACTTCTTAAAACACCAAAATTTTGCATTTTAGGTCCGAATCACGTCAAACGGATTCCGTGTCTTACCAAACTTCACAAAATTATCTTTGATCATATATAAGACCTGTACTGAGAACCAAAACCAAAATACGGGCCGATACCATCACGTTCTAATCAAAATTCTTTTCCAAATCCTTTAAACAATTTCAGAAAATAATTTTCTTTAAAAATTTATTTTTCGGGCTTGGGCCTTGGATTTCAATTTAGGGCATATACCCAATTCTCAAATTTTCCTACAGACCTTCCGGGACAATCAAATCACTGGTCCGGATCCGTTTACCCAAAACATTGACTGAAGTCAAATTAATTAATTTTATAGTCAAAATTTATTATTTTTCACATATTTTCACATATAGGCTTTCCAGCTATGCGCACGGACCCTGGTCCTATATCAGTTCCCTTAGTACTTACAAATAAAGCAGTATGTGAAAGAGACTTGATTTTTACGTGAAAAAAATCCTAACTCAAGGGGACAAAAATTACGACCTACACTGGTAGGATTTCAACTTCACTAATTTATAAATACACTATTACAAGCCACTTTGTAAAAATTATATTACAAAGACTTCAATGACTCTAAATACACTTATCACAAGCCACTTTATCACTCACTGTTTATAGAGACTTCAACCTATGACAAACTCTAGTCACAACATAAACTCAGATGATTTATGATTTTAGTTTCCTAAAACAAAGCTTCTAATAAAGCAAGATAGTAGTTACAATAAAGAAAAAAACACAAGATTAAAACTCAACTAAGGACATACATGGACTCCTAGTGAAATTGGTCCGTAGTGGAGTTGTCTTCTTGTTCTTGACACACATGTGACTTCAATGCTGGATGAGATCTTCAATGCTTGAGAGAATATAACTAAATGCACAAGTGAATATTGTATATCTTACACAATATTATTATACTATCAAAGACATCCCAAAGCTGATGTCTATTCTTGGTTGGTACGGAAGTAACTGTTGCTTTGTGGCCTACACAGTTGCAGGCAGTACTTTCTGTAGTTGCTTTCCAGCTGTACAATTGACTTGTACTTCTGTCTGGGGAACACCAAGGGAACATGTCCCTCATCAGGTTCTTGTGAATCTAAAGGCACACTGGTAGATTATCTTGAGTTGATTAACTTGAATGATTGTACATGGCATGCATCAGGTCCTTTATTTGGTTCTATATAGAAAGTTTGTTAAATAGTTAAAACATAAATTAAAAGACCTTAAGCTCATCAGAAACATAGAGCACTAGCTTACTGGAAATTATCGGAGTCAAGTTTAATGGTAGATAAGGTATATATTTGCTATATACCTGATTTTAAAGAAGGAATTTTTGACTCAAGTTTATGTGAATTTAGGTTGTCGATTGGATGAAGAAGTTTAGAATGCAGTAACGATAGGTCCAACTTTGCCATCATTTTATCTTGTCAAGCGAGTTGAATATGATAATGAGTATGGCTTCTATAATCATAAGCCGAATTCTAGCAACTGCATGGAGTGGCTTGATAATAAGAAGACTGGTTTAGTCGTCTACGTCTCTTTTGGCAGTGCAACAAATTTAAGTGCAGAATAAATAGCAGAAGTAGCTGATGCTGTAGAGATTTAGGAAAATTCTTCTTTTATTTGAATGAGTAATATGCTGTACAGAATGCCTATTTTATACAGTAGTTTGAGAATAAACTAGGTACAATTACAGCTATACTAAAATACAAGTGTCTAATTCTTATTTCTTGTCCTATTCATATTTGTCTATGATATGTACAACTATACATTGCAATTTGGATTCCTAAATTTGGAAGGGTTAAGTATGCCTTCCTGCTGAATCCATTAGGCTACATTAAAGAATTGGACTGGATCTTTAAATAATAGGGCCAGACCTTAGCTTGTACTTGGGTATCTAAATTGTGTACTAGGCCAATTGATAATATTGGAACAAACCTTATGGAGACTATACACCTAAATCATAAAATCTGCTGGTCATCTGCTTTCTAGGGTATTTGATACATTGCTTATCTCTTTCTTTCTTCGTGTTCTTCGACTGTTACTTCTTTGTGTCGACCAGCTTTTGATTTAGGGGCCAAAGTTCCAATTCTCCCACCTCCAATAGTTTCACCTATCACATCTCCTACCTCACTTGACTGATCTAACTAATTTTTGTCTTGCAGCACCAATCTCACCTATTACTATGAGTTTCACAGACCTCTCTCCAACAAACCAATCATTTCTTAACTCTATCTCTCACATAATTGGACCTACAAGTTTCTCCCAAGCAGTTTTACATCCCAGTTGGCAGGAGGCATGGAAAAAGAACTTCAAGCATTGAACCTAGGATGTGGTTGAACTACCAAGAGGCAAGAAACCTTAACCTTGTAAATTGGTCTATAAGGTTAAATATAGGTCTGATTGAAGAATTGAAAGGTTCAAAGCTCGACTAAGTATCCGCAGGGACATACAAAAGGAAGGAATAGACTACACTGAGACTTTTAGTCCAGTGGTGAAAATGACCACTGTTAGATGCATTTTAGCCCCCTTTATAGGAAGGTTTCTTCCGTATATATAGTTATGAAATGCTTACTATGTTCTTGGGTCAATGTACTTCCATACCATGTCCGCTTTCATTATTACCCGAGTATTGTTCTTTGACTTAGCGGGTACTGTGAATACGTGGTTTGGAACAGATCATGTCGTCTTCCACTATCTCGCCGCTTGGACTGGATCCCAGTTAGGTCGATCGCAGCGGTCAGATTTTGACCAATACAGTTAGTCCCTCCGTCTGCCAGAGTCATCTTTTGTCGGGCCTAGTAGATGGATTATGATTGTTACACATCTAAGAGAAATCTGACTACCTACCCTTTGGGTATGATCTTTAGATTCAAGTAATGTAACAACGCTCTTGTGATAGCCTTTAACCGTCACTGCCGTTTCAGAACCGAAACATCGTTTAACTTGAAACATTATTCGTTGTTGCCACCATTATGGCACACGTTCCCAGGGGATTGAACAGATTCATGCCCTATCAACTTCGATTGGCAACCCTTGGGTTTCGCGCTTGTGGAATTTATGTCTCTTATAAATATAAGGAAAGCACCATTCGATTGACACACTTCCTTGCCTCTTCTTTAAAGAACTTTGCGACTCTTCTTTTCTCCTGATACTTTGGATTTTTTATTTTCTCCAATTAGCTAGTAGCTTTTGCCTTTCTTTTTCTTTATCCCTTTGTTTTATTAATTTGATACAAATGGCTGATGATTCTCATTGCACTGACCATCCTGCCACAACTCCGATGCCGAAAAGTGATGCTCTTACCACTAGAGGGGTAGAAATGGTAGAAGATGAGGGGATTTCGTCGGTGGTTGAGATCTTGCCTTGCCTGGGGACACCATGGAACGATTTCCACAGTCTCGCCAGGGAAGAGCCGGAACATGCTCCTTCTATTATGAATGCGGAGGGGATTGCATAATTGAGGGCTAGGTGGGGGATCCATCACCACGTCAAAATGCTACAGGCGGTGGGGGATGACACAGTCTATTTTTATCTCCCAAGGTAATGCGCATTCTACGCCTAACCCTTTATTGTTGGGTACACTCTCCCTCTCCCTCTCTTAATGGTAGATTTTTGCCAATTTTACAAGGTATGCCCAGTTCAACATACGTCGTACCTATATAAATTGGTCCTCGGGCTACTTAAGTTTGCGGAGCTTGCTGGTCGGGAGATCACTTTGAGGCACATGCTCAATATCTTTTCTCCTCAACTTATTCGTGGAACAGTGATTCATATGCGCCATCAAGGGAAAAAGATTCTGGTCGTGAAGATGGATGATAGAGCCAATCGTCATTTTTACGAGAATTACTAATACGTACGGATCGAGCACCTTGTGGCGGATCATACAGGGTTCCCTAAGAAATGGAACTTTGCTCGTAATTTTGTATACTTTTCGTCGGAGTGGTACTCAACCACTTCCCTCTGGGCAGTACTTGAAACTTTTTTCTTTTATTTTTATAACTACGAAACTAACCCCTTGTGACGATCCGACCAGTCGTCTCATGCGTTACCGTTATGTTTCCCCCATTTCTATTTCTTTATGCTTTGTTTATCCGTGATATGTTGTATCGGGTTGGTCAGATCGAGTCCGGAATGATTTTGGTAAGGTTTGATACACTTAGTCTCTTTTAAGGAAGTTTGAGTTGGAAAAGTCAACTGGATGTTGACTTAATTATTAGAGGGCTCAGATGTGAGTTCTGGTAGTTTGTTAGCTTCGAAAGGTGATCTGGGACTAGGAGGGTGATCGGAGCGGGTTTTAGTTTTCAGAGTAGATTTAGGCTGGAATTGGAAAAGTTGATATTTTGGCTATTTCCGGTTGGTAGGCTAGATTTTGATATAGAGGTCAGAATGGAATTCCGAGAGTTGAAGCAGTTCTGTTGGGTTATTTGGGATGTGTGTGCAAAATTTTAGGTCATTCGTACGTGGTGTGGTTGGGTTTTTTATCGAAAATGGAAATTGGAAGATTTTGGAAAGTTTGCATTAAATTCGATGTGTTTTGGTGGATTCGATGTTGTTTAAGGTGTTTTGAAGGTTGGTACAAGTTTGAATAAGGTAGTAGGATATATTCATACTTTTGGTTGAGGTCCCGTGGACTTCGGGGTGATTTCAGATGGTTAACGAAGGAGTTTGGGCTTTGTTGAAGCTACTGAATTTGCTGCTTCTGGCATAAGCGGAGGATTTGGTCGCAGAAGCGAAAAAGGGCTTGAGGAGCAGGAACTGCAGAAGCGGCTAAAAATACCGCATCGGAGGAGTCGCTGATGCGCTAAAGGATCGCAGATGCGGTTTGTGGCTGGTTAAGTGACTTCCGTAGAAGCGGATGGAGAACCGCAAATGCGGTACCACAGAAGCGGTAAAAGGGCCGCAAATACAAAAATATCTTGGCAAAAAGTATAAATTGTGGCCTTCAGGAATTTAGCTAATTTCAGCATTTTTATCTTTGGAGCATTTTGGGCTTTTTGAAAGAGGGATTTCAAGGAAACTTCATTGAGGTAAGGAATTTTGACTTAAAACTCGTTCCTATGCTATTATTTCATGAATTATAGCTAGAAATTATGGAAATTAAGGGTGAAAATTGGGGAAGCTACGGCTTAGCATAGGAGACTTTGATTGAGGATTTGATGGACCATTTGAGAATGGATTTCAGAACTTTTGATATGTATAAACTCGTGAGGAGATAAGGAATCTATTAATGTAAAAATTATCGAATTCCGAGATGTCGGCCTGGGGGTCGGGTTTTTTAATTTCGAGAACTGTGCTATAATTTGATTAATTTCGCTTGGGCTTTGTTCCTTTAGCTTATTCTAATGTAATGATTCTAATTTTGGGTAGATTCGATGTGAGTGGAGGCCGAGGGGCAAAGGCATCGCGAGCTTGAGATTTGACCGATTTGAGGTGAGTAATGATTGTAAATGATGTTCTAAGGGTTTGAAACCCCAGATTGCACATTGTTGTGCTATATTAAGGTAAGCCACACGCTTGATGACGAGCATGGAGTCATGCATTATTGGGGATTGGGACTTGGTCCGTCCCGATTGATGGTTTTTCTACGTATTTGACTGAAATCTATTTGTTATCATCATTATTTGGGCTGAATGGCATATTTAGGCCTCGTGCCAACTATTTGAAACCTTCTGGGATTTACATTGATATTTCCTTACTGTTTTGACTTTACACTTGAACTCAGTCATGTTATTTTCTACTGTTTTTCATACTCAGCCGTGTTTATTCTATTTAAATACTTAAATGATAAATGGGCTGAAAAACACAATTTTACTATTGCCCTAGTGGCTTGTGAGGATTTTTGACTGAGTAAGGCTGAGGGCCTATGTTGTGAGGAAACACTGATATTGATTTAAGGCCGAGGGCCTGAGATATGTATGCCACGAGGTGGCTTTGAGTGATATGAGGCCGAGAGCCTAGCGATGTATGCCACAAGATGGATTGATATTGCTCTTGGACCGTAAGGGGCCCCTCCAGGAGTCTACATACCTCCAGTGAGCGCAGGTACCCATTGTGATGTGAGATTGAGCCCGGGGGACTGGTACTGTTCTGAGATATTGACCGAGGGACGGATTTGTTGATACTGTTCATGAGGGGCGAACCTTTATGTATTTATTTTTCATATTGCCTGTCATTTATCTACTAAATTGTGAAAAATTGGCTTTTTATGAAATTACATTCGAGTTAAAGGATTTTCACCTATCTTTCACTAATTTACTGTTTTTAAATGGTTTTACTGCTTCATTATAGAATGCTTTGTGCCTTACGTGATTTCCTGCTTTCAGTCTTTATTTAAATTTGTTACTCACTGAGTTGGAGTAATCATTTTACTCTCTGCACCATGTGTGCAGATTCATACGTATCTAGTCCCGCTCCCAAATGCTGATCCTCCCGGCTTTAGGCGGATTCGAGGAGTCTTTACGTAGCTGTTCTCGTTCGCAACCCAAAGCTCCTCCCTATCTTATTTCTTCATGTCATTAGTTTTTGTATTAAACTCTGTAGTAGACTGGGAGTATTCCGGTTTAGTTTAGATGCTCATGACTTGTGACACCCCGATATTTGGTTGTGTTTGGGCTGTATTCTGCATATTATACTATCTTTTTCTTAGACTTTGGTTTATTTACTCACGGTGAGACTATTTATTATCATTTAACCGTTTAGAAATTTAATTGGGTTTAATTGGCAGGCCTTGTTTTCACGAGAGTCACTATCATGCCAAGCTACGAGTTTAGTGTCGTGACAAGTTGGTATCAGAGCCTAGGTTACATAGGTATCTCAAGTCATGAGCAAGTTTAGTAAAGTCTCACGGATCAGTACAAAGACGTCGGTATTTATCCTAAAGAGGCTACAGAACCTTTAGGAAAAACTTCATATTCTTGAAACTCTTGTCGTGCGAATTTGTTCATTCGAGTACTAAACTTCTGCTATTCTATTCTCTCACAGATGGTGAGGATACGTGCCACTGGTCAGGATAGACGAACACCAGTACAATTAACTGTGGCCACCAGAGGCCGAGGACCCAGTCGTGGTCGTAGTAGAGGTAGAGCAGTATGGGAAGCATCGGTAGATCCACTAGCTGCCCCAATTCAGGACCAGGTCCCAGTTATGGACGCTCCAGCAGCAACCAGCTTAGGCACCAGCTATGCCAATTGTGATTCCACATCTTCAGGAGGCCTTGGCTCAGATCTTATAAGTTTGCACCAGCCTAGCTCAGGCGGTTTCAGCCACTACAGCTGTAACTACTTCTAAGGCCAGGGGAGGAAATCAGACTCGCACTGCTCGCACGCCTGAGCAGGACGTGCAGGGACTTCAGATGCCTGGGGTACATCTAGCCCAGCCGGTTGCAGCTGCTCAGGACTATGTAGTTCCTGCCATGCCGGAGGATGAGCAGTGTAGGTTGGAGAGATTTGGTAGACTGCAGCCTCCGACCTTCAATAGTGCAGAGGGCGAGGATGCCCAGGGATTTTTTGACAAGTGTTAGAGGATGCTTCATACTGCAGTTATTCTGGAGACCAGTTGGGTCTCTTTCACTACTTATTAGTTTTTTCGAGCAGCCTTTATTTGGTGGGAGGATTTTGAGAGGCATAGGCATGTTGTTGTAGCACCCCTTATCTGGCATTAATTCTCCGTTCTCTTTCTGGAGAAGTATATGCCGTAGTCTCGAAGAGAGGAGCTGCGTAGGTAGTTTGAGTGGTTAAATCAAGGGGAGATGACCGTGTTGCAGTGTAAGTTGAGGTTCTCCAAGTTAGCTCGTCATGACATTTGGCTGGTCCCGACAGATACAGAGAGGATTAGGAGGTTTGTTGATGGCCTCACGTATCAGCTTCGTATTCTCATGACCATGGAGAGGGTGTGTGGTGCTACCTTCGAGGAGGTTGTGGATTTTTCCCGTAAGATTGAGTCTGTTCGTCACCACGAGCGAGAGGAGAGGGAGGCCAAGAGGCCTCGAGGATGTAGTAGTTATAGTAGCACTCCTTCGAGAGGTCAGTTTTAGCACGACAGAGGCCGTCTATTAAGGCCTGCTCATCCAGCTCGCCTAGGTTATCGTGGGGCATCATCGGGTCATGGTTCTCATAGTTCTTGTCGCACCCCCATTTTTCCCTCTTCATATCGAAAAATCAAATTTATGACATAATTTGGGCATAGGACAACTCCTTTTAGGAATGGGGTTTGCATTTTTGAAGAGTCGCCACCTAATGATTTAAGTTGTATTAGGACACCTATAAGGTTCATTTCTAAGTTCACTTGATAACTAGAGATAGGGTAAGGGCTTAAAATTATCCTAAGGGGAAAGTGTTAGGCACCCCTCAAGATCCATTAATGTGGCTCCCGGCCAGACAATATTTTTTCAATTTTGTGCAATTAGCAAATAGACAAGTATAGGGTCAAATAGTAGGGGATTTAGATCTAAACACATAAGAGTTTGAAAACAATTATTAAAAGGCGGATTTTAAAAAGGAGTTACAATTTACGCGTACTTGAGAATATAAAAAGGGGGTCCTACGTTTGTTTATAATATGGATCACATCAATGTGATACCCGATATGACACTCCTCAAAAGAGGGGATACACGTGGTATTAGCGCATCGGTCATCATATCCATATCTACCCTTCCCACTCTGTTAAGGTATTAAAGCGCGGATTGGTCTCGACCTCTATTGCATGCTATTATCCTTCCTATTCCTATCAGTCCTAGAGGAATTTAGGACAACTATTCCTACAAGAGGGAGGATTTTAGGCTGACTCTTAGGTTTTAAAGGTAAAAGGCTAAGGCGATAGACATTAACATGTAAGACTGCATTTAAAGGGAAAACACATAAATAATTAAGAGGCTCACATATACCTCCACAGACAACGGATATAAATAGAATGACTTAAACACAGTTAGGGTCAGAATTTAAAGTACTAAGAAAGGGTGTTTTAATTGTTGAAGCACGCTGATTTATTACATAACTCAGATAAAAAGTTTGAATCAGGCCTGCCTGCTGGTTGTAGCAGTGCTAATGAAACAAAGGCGAGTTAAGTTTTATCATCATTACGTAAGGCTTGCCTAGGCGTAATAGTGATGTCCTATGAGCATGATGTCTATTATTAATTAGGAATGTAGTAAAACAGTAAACAATTCTAAACAAACAATTTGGATCCTATAGGCATGCTTTCTAAATCGTATTAATAAAAGGAGTACATTATTTAAACTGATTCAAAATAGTATGAGTCAGACTGATTTTTAAACTAAATTGGTTTTAGATCCTAGAGACATGATCTCTGTTATAACTGATTTTAATTACTACAGACATTGTATCTAAGTATTAAAGGCTGATTTCATCCTATAGGCATGGTATCTAATTTACCATGAAGTGAAGCAGGCAGGATTCGTTTGATCTCAACGAAATTCCTATAGGCATGATTTCTATGAAAAAAATTGATTTTAATCTTATAGTCATGACATCTAATTTCAAAGCTGATTTTAACCTTGTAGGCATGATGTCTGATTATAGCCATTTAGATCTTATAGGCATGGTGTCTAAGTGTGGAAGTAAAACATGCAGAATTTATTAAACAGATCCTATAGGCATGTTATCGACCCTTCTAATAGCTAAATCATGCATAATCACCCTATCCCTTTTCACTAACCAACATCCACATCCTAGTTTATAACTGCGCCAAACATGAGATACAGTCCTTCATGGATTGTTATGCAGGATATCACCAGGTATTGATGGATGAAGAGGATGCAGAAAAGACAGCTTTTACCACACCCTAGGGCACATACAGTTATAGAGTCATGCCTTTTGGTCTGAAGAATGTCGAGGCAACCTATATGAGGGCTATGACTGCCATTTTTCACGACATGATGCACAAAGAGATATAGGTGTATGTGGATGACGTTATCATCAAGTTGAGGACCCATGATGATCATGTTCAGGATTTGAGAAAATTCTTTGAGCGGCTGCATAAATATGATCTGAAGTTAAACCCGGCCAAATATGCATTTGGACTACCGTCAGGAAAACTCTTGGGATTCATAGTGAGTCGGAGGGGCATCGAGCTCGACCCAACAAAGATAAATTCCATTCAAGATTTGCCTCCTCCAAAAACAAATAAAGATGTTATGAGCTTGCTTGGAAGATTGAACTACATCAGTTGATTCATTATGCAGTTGACGACTACATCTGAACCCATCTTCAAGCTATTAAAGAAGAGAGGCAGAAACTAGGTTTTAAGAATATAGTGGAAGTGCAGAACACACAGTTTTTAAAAAAAAAAAGTGCTTGTTTAAAACTGGACTGGTAAGTCCATTTTTTAAAGGTAATTAGTAGCAGAAATGTTTAAAATTAGTTGGGGGTAATGAACAAAACACATAATTAATAGTCACACAAAGGGGTCAAGGGGTTTTGGGAATACATTATTTGTAAGCACATGACCCAGTAAGGGTCTGGGTTTGGTCTTGCACAACAATAGGTGGTGCTGGCATGGCCACAAACCAACCAAAGGAACACAATCACATAGAGGGGATATGGTGTTTGGGATTTATACATTTAGGAGAGCATTAATCTTTAAGGGGAAGGGAACATATTTCAGCATGCTAGTAATGTAACTTGACTACTGAAACATAAGCAGAAGTAGACAAGAATGAGAGAAGTTGGAACAATTAAAGAAACATGTTGTTGATGCTTGAAAATTAACTAGGACATACTAGTAGAGAAGCAAAGTGCAGAAAGGAAAAGTAAATAAAATTGCACAGTTTACCTTGGCTTTCAGCCGGCTAGACAAAGCAATAGCACAAGCAGTAGTAGAGAAAAGAGAGAAGGTTCTGGGTGCAATAGCCTATTTGGCCAAGCTTCTCAAGAGGCCAAAAGTGTTTTTTTTTCAAAAATACTTTTTTTCCCTAACTTGAGGTGTTTGGCCAAGCTTTTTTGAGGAAAAAAGTTATTTTTGGGAAGAAGCAGAAGCAGTTTCTGAGAAGCAGAAAAAAGTAGCTTTTTCCCAAAAGCAGAAGCAGAAGCAGTTTTGACTTTTCTTATTACCAAAAATACCCTTAACAAAATATAGTATATACTAAAATAACCGTTAAACCTAATACTTAGGATATTAATGTATAAATATTTCTTCTTATTTTTAGAATAGTTGTCCAATATATAGTGACTTTAGCGGTGAATGCTTTTATAATTTTTAATATATTTTTAAATTATATTAAAATAATTAAGTACTTTTTAATTTTATTTTTATATTATACTTAAATAAAATAAAATTTTCTAATTATTGCATTTAAAAAAAATTTGAAATTATTTATTTACTTATAATATTAACTATAAAATAAATCTATTCATGTCGTTATTCGTAATTTGATACTTAAAAGCACTTTCTCAAAAGCTTGGCCAAACACAAATTATTGCTCAAAAGTACTTTTCAGAGTAATTAGCCAAACAAAAACTGCTTCTCTCCAAAAGTACTTTTTTCAAAAGCACTTTTAAAAAAAGCACTTCTCAAAATAATTTGATTTCTCCAGTTTGTCAAAACAGGCTATAAGTGTGTGTTCTTGAACTCAAATTGTTCGTGTTTTTGAAAGAAGGGCTTTGTGTATTTATAGTTTTGAAAACTAGTGAAGAAGAGGAAAAGTATTAAACACAAACATGGAAATAATCGCAATCAAAATCAATTAACACAAGTGATTCCTTTTAATTAAGGAATCATAGTTTAACGGGTAGTAATAGGTTTAATTAAGGAAATAAATCAGTTTGGGGATAGATTGATAATTGCCATATAAGAGGATAGTAAAAGTATGAAGTAAATAATCAAGTCTAAGTACAAATTAATCTTATTTTGGGAAAGGATTCAGCAAGGGAAAACATCACAGTAAAGGAAAGGAATTAATTAATTTTAAAAAGATGATTAAAAATTAAGGCTCGTAAGAAAATCTTTTACAATTAGTCGGAAAATCGAGGCAATCAAGATCAATCAAGAAAGGAATATGATTCTGCACTTCACCATATAAATAGCAAGGGATGAACGAGCATGCAGAGTTAAACATGTTGACAAAAAAGAAGCAACACAAACATACAATAGCAGTAGGGGTAAGCTAGGGTTCAGTAGCAAGAAAATATTCGAAGCACAGTAGTCAAGTAGGTCAAGCGGTCACATAGAATCAATAGTGAAAAAGAACATAGCAACAGGTAAAGAGAGTCAGAAACAAGTAAAAGTCTCATAGTAACGAGTGAGGCAAAAATCTTTTAATAAATTATGGCTTCGAAAGTAGTCGAGTTTAAGAGGTGATAAGAACTCAAATCAGATAAGTCAATCAAGGAGAAGAGACTCATAAACAAAAAACTTAAAATAAGTACACATTTAAGCAAACAATTTCAAAACTCGGATAAGACCAACAGGGAACTAGGGTTTTTTAACATGCTGAAATAGATAGAGGAACAACATGAGAAAATCATTTTAAACATAGCAAAATCACAAACAACATTAAAATCAGAGAATAGATCTTTTGAAAAACTTAAAGGAAAAACCTAATCGTCGAAAAATGAAGAGTCGTTTTGAAAGAGAAGTTGAAGAACCTTCAAGAAAACACTTAAGAAATTCACAGTAAGCATAGATCTAAGGTAGAACTGAAAGAAAATCAAATGATCTTTAAGCTAGGGTTTCAAAGAACCCAGAAAAGGTGAGAAAGACTTTGAAAGTTACCGATCTAACCAGAAAAGTCAAGGATCTGACTTGAACAGCCATGGCTTGCTGGAGAAAGATCGGAGACATAGGTTGAGCAACAACTGGACTAGATCTCTTTGAGATCTGGCCATGAAATCACGAAAACAAACTCCCACGAGCCATAGGAGGCCGATATACATCTCAAATGGCCATGAGAGACCATGGATTAGGCAGGGATTGAAGTGGATTAGGGTGGAATTGAGTGGCAGCGGCAAGGGTTCATATGAAGTTGCGAAGAGAATTGAGAGAAAAGGGGATTCAAGGGCAGTTGGTGGAAAATGAATTAGGTTTAGGGATCGTTCAGGTTTAAAATGTAAGGGTAAATGCTGGTCGTTGATCTGAATAGTCAACGGCCTGGATTAAAGAGGGTAGGTAGGGGATCTGGTTTGGGTAGGATTATTTGGGTTAGGGGTCGGGTATAAAATGAAATTGGGCCAGGGAAATTGGGTCTGATTTGGAGTCAAATTTACGCCATAGTTTAAAATGCAACTGGGCTATAATTTAAATAGCCATTTTTCCCTTTTTAATTTATAAAAAATAAAAAAATAATTTTTGAAAATAAATTGAAAGCACTAAAATTATTTATAACATGTAATTAACTATTTAAAAATATAGGACTTAATTTTATTAATATAAGACACAATTAAATCTTAAAAAGGCTAATATCACAATTATGTGCAATTAGCTTTTAAAAATACTAAACAAAATTGTAAAAATTACCTTAGCTATATTTTAGCATAAATATGAAAATCCAATAGATGAATTACCAAAAAAAAAAATTGGAAATAATTATTGTGGTTTTAAAGATAAAAAGAAAAATAAATTGATTTAAAAACCTTTAAAAATTATGAAAAAGGAATAAAACGCTTGGATATGCTTACATATGCATATATAAGCCATTTTGCATTTATTTTGCATATTGAAAATATATAAAAAAATATTGGGTATCAACAGGTGCCACTCTTTACCCGGAAGGATGAAAAAGTTGTCGGGTAAAGATATGATGGCCAATTTTGACAGAACAAAACGGTTCGAACAAGTTTGGATGCGTCGTGGCTTTTGAGCTACCTACATATCCCTATTTTTACAAGAATCAGGCCACATGTAGTTCAGGATCCGCCGGCGGAGTATTCCGATGGAGATTTTTCAAGAACGAACGCAATATTTAGGGTCGGGTGAGTGAAAGGTTTACGGGAATGGTTAGGTTTGATATGGCTACAGGAATTGGAGCGAGATAGCTCATGCTGGGAGGGTCGTTGCTTGCTGGTGTACCTATAATTAGAAATAATACAAGCGTATATTTGTCATGACCCAATTCCTAAACCTGGTCGTGATGGCGCCTCTCGTGAAGACAAGGCCAGCCAACAGAACATCAACACCTGTTTAGCAGTTACGTAGTATGGATAAGTCTAAAAAATTAATAAAATTGTCATAAACGCGGAAGAAAACTGATAAAATAGGGAAAACCATCCCGACATAGCCCGAAATTGGGGTGTCACAAGTCATGAGCTACTATAGAGTTTAAATTGAGACTACAAATGTAAAGTCTAATACAGCTATCCGAAGGAAAAATCCAAAGATATGAAATATGAGAGATAAGGGTTGCGGACGTCAACAGCTACCTCGTTACTCCGACTATCCTCCTGATCTGGGAAGAATCAGTGCTCAGGGGTAGACTCCACAATGCCTGTATTTGCACACATGGTGCAGGGAGTAATGTGAGTACTCCGACCCAGTGAGTAATAATAATAAATAATATCTGAAGGTAAGAAAACACATAATTACATAAGGCAGTTTTATATCAGGCAGTAAAAGCAGTAAATCCGTAGAACAGAACAATATAAAAGTGAAATTCCCCTTTTAAAGTAAAACCAGTAAATCAGGTAAACCAGTAAATCAGGTAAGATATCAAATAGATAGTGAATAGAAATCTGCCCCTCGGGTCCAGTATCAATCGCTCAGAAATAGTATCAGCCCCTCGGGCTTAGTATCACATCACTCAGATCAGTATCAGCCCCTCGGGCTTAGTATCACGTCACTCAGATCAGTATCAACCCCTCGATCTCAGTATAACATCAATCAGATCAGTATCAACCCCTCGGGCTCAGTATGACATCACAAGGGTACCCGCGCTCACTGGGGGTGTACAGACTCCGGGAGGGGCCCCTTACGGCCCAAGCGCAATATCAAGCCACCTCGTGGCATATAAATCAAGGCCTGGAAGCCTGCTCACATCACACTCGAGGCCTGAAAGCTTCCTCACATATCACTCGAGGCTTGAAAGCCTCCTCACATATCACTAGAGGCCTGAAAGCCTCCTCACCTCACGCTCAAGGCCTAAAAGCCTCACTTACTCCAAAAAATATCATAAGCCCCTCGGGCATCAATAAAGTAATAGTTCTCAGCCCAACATCAGTGAAATATCATTTAAAGTCTCACAATTTATTTAAAACGGCTGAATTTGCAAAACATTATAATCATTAGGACTGAGTTCAAATAACATATCAAAATAGTGAGGAAATAGTGATAACAAATCCCCGAAGGGTACAAATAATTGGCTATAAGCCCAAAACATGGCAATAAGCCCAAATCATGATGATAAACAAATAAACTTAGTCAAATACACGGTAAAATATCAATGAGACGGACCAAGTCACAATCCCCAGTCGTAAACAACCCCATGCTCGCCATTAAGTGCGCATTTCACCTCAATACAACACTACGTTGTGCGAATTTGGGGTTTCAAACCCTCAGGATATCATTTACTATCATTACTCACCTCTAGCCGGCCAACAGTCTAGCTCGCTATGCGTTTTCCTCTCGAATCGACCTCCTCGTGCTTCGAATCTGATACCAACCACAAGGAATATATTACAATAGGCTAAAGGAACATAACCCAATCAAAAAGACTCAAAAAATATCAAAAATCACGAAATTGGCAAAACTCGAGCCACGGGCCCATTTCTGGAAAAATCAGAAAATTTACATCACCGGATTCCGTATCCCGCCACGAGTCTATACATATCAAATTTACCAAAATCCGACCTCAAATGCTCCCTCAAACCCCAAATTTCTTTATCTTAATTCCAAGCCCTCACCTCCATTTTTGACCTCTAATTCCTTGATTTTTCACCCTTAATTCATGTAATACCATATTAGATTTATGTTTTAGGCTCAGAATTCCTTACCTCAATGAAGTTCCTTGATTCCCTCTCCAAAATTGCACAATAACCTCCAAGTCTGAAGTGATAATGTTGAGTTCTTTCAAAATTTCGGGAAGATGGAATTAATACCTCTAACCAGGCCTTTTTCGCTTCTGCAATAAACTTGTCGCTTCTGCGACTTTGCTTCTGCGGATTTTCTTCCACTTCTGCAGTTTCTCCAATTTTGCCAAGGACTGCTTCTACAGTCCACTACTAGCACAAGTGAGACCGCTTCTGTGTTCTATACATCCGCTTCTGCGGAACTTCCCAGATTCCACTTGTTTCGCTTCTGCGGCTTCCCCTTCGCTTCTGTGAAACCGTTTCTGCGGTCCATTTCCGCAGAAGTGAGAACACCAAATATCAGAACCCTTCATCCGTCTCCAAATTTCATCTCGTTAGCCATCCGAAATCACCCCGAGGCCCTCGAGACCTCAACCAAAAGTACCAAAACATCTTAAAACATTATTCAAACTTACTCCAATCATCAAAACACCTCAACTAACACCAAAATCATCAAATTACATCAAATTCAAGCCTAAGTTCTTCAAAAACTTCCGAAATACGCATTCAATCAAAAACCCAACCAAATCACCTCCGAATAACCTGAAATTTTGCACACACATCAAAAATTACCTAACGAAGCTACTTCAACTCTCGAAATTTCATTCCGGCACTCGGCTCAAAATCTCACCTATCAACCGAAATTCGCCAAAATACTAACTTTGCCAATTCAAGCCTAATTCTACCCCGGACCTCCAAAATCAGTTGCGATCACGCTCCTAGGTCACAAATCATCCCTCGAAGCTAACCAAATCACCGAAAATCACATCTGAGCCCTCTTACTCAATAGTCAACATCCGATTGACTTTTCTAAAACAAACTTTCCTTAAAGAGACTAAGTGTCTCATTTCCATCCAGAATCAATCCAAATCAACTCATTCACCCAAGACTCGTATAATAACACATAAGGAAGCACAAAATGGGGGAAACAGGGCGGTAACTCACGTGATGATGGGCCGAGTCATCACATCCTCCCCAACTAAAACAAACGCTCGTCCTCGAGCGGGTCAAGAAACATACCTGGAGCCATAAACAGGTGAGGATATATGCCCTGTATCTCCCACTCGGTCTCCCAAGTAGCCTCCTCTACGGGGCGACCTCTCCACTGTACCTTTACTGAAGCTATATCTTTTGATCTCAGCTTTCGAACCTTACAACCCAAAATAGCCACCAGCTCCACATTATAGGTCAAATCATCATCCAACTGAACAGTATTGAAGTCCAAACATAGGACGGGTCCCCAACATACTTCTAGAGCATAGATACGTGAAACATCGGGTGCACGCCCGACAAGCTTGGTGGCAAGGCTAGCTCATAAGCCACCTCCCCAATCCTCCTAAGTACCTCAAAAGGCCCAATAAACCGCGGACTCAATTTCCCTTTCTTTCCAAACCACATAACACCCTTTATGGGCGAAACCCTCAACAAGACCTTCTCACCCACCATATATGACACATGCCGAACCTTCTGGTCCGTATAACTCTTCTGACACGACTGTGTTGTACGAAGCCTTTCCTAAATAAGCTTCACCTTTTCTAAGACATCCTGAACCATCTCTGTCCCCAATTACCTAGCATCACCGGGCTCGAACCATCTGACAGGAGATCTATACCGCCTCCCATATAACGCCTCACACGGAGCCATCTAAATGCTCGATTGATAACTGTTCTTGTAGGCAAACTCTGCAAACGGGAAAAACTCATCCCAAGAACCCCCAAAATTAATAACACATGCACCCAACATGTCCTCCAATATCTAAATAGTATGCTCGGACTGTCCATCCGTCTGAAGATGAAATGCTATTCTCAACTCTACATGCGTACCCAACTCTCGCTGAAATGTCCTCCAAAACTGAGAAGTGAACTGAGTACCCCTGTCTGAGATAATAGACATTGGAATCCCATACAATCGGACAATCTCCCGAATAAATATCCCTGCCAGCCGCTCCGAAGAATAAGTAGTATATACTGGAATGAAGTGCGTGGACTTAGTCAGCCGGTCCACAATCACCCAAATTGAATCGAACTTCTTCAAAGTCCGAGGGAGACCAGTCACAAAATCCATAGTAATCCTCTCCCACTTCCACTCGGGAATAATCATCCGTTGAAGTACATCGCCTGGCCTGTGATACTCGTACTTAACCTACTGACAGTTGAGACGCCGAGCTACAAATCCCACTATATCCTTCTTCATCCTCCTCTACCAATAGTGCTGCCTCAAATCCTGATATATCTTCGTGGCTCCTAGATGGATAGAATACCACGAGCTGTGGGCCTCCTCCAATATCAAATCCCGAAGTCCATCCACATTAGTCACGCAAATCCGGCTATGCATCATCAACACACCATCATCATCAATAGTCACATCCCTGGCATCATCATGCTGAACCCTGTCCTTAAGGACAAGCAAATGTGGATCATCATACTGGCACTCTCTGATACGATCATATAAGGAAGACCGAGAAACCACACAACCCAACACCCAACTTGGCTTTGAAATGTCTAATCTCACATCAAATGCAAAGGGCCTCTCCCCAATTGGAATGTACACCAAGCTCCCCATACTAACTACCTTCTAGCTCAAAGCATCGGCCACTACATTGGCCTTCCCTGGGTGATTTAGAATGGTGATATCATAGTCCTTAATCAACTCTAGCCATCTCCGCTACCTCAAATTATTTTGCTTGAACAGATGCTAAAGACTGCAATGATCGTTGAATACCTCACAAGATACACCATACAAGTACTGCCTCCAAATCTTCAAAACATGAACTATGCAGCCAACTCCAAATCATGTACAGGGTAGTTCTTCTCGTAGGGCTTCAACTGACGAGAAGCATAAGCAATAACTCTACACTCCCACATCAATACACACCTGATCCTAACTCTCGATGCATCACAATATATGGTATAAGAACCTGCGGCTGAGGACAAAACCAATACTGGAGCCGTGGTCAAGCTGTCTTGAGCTTCTGAAAGCTCTCCTCGCACTCATCCGACCACATAAATGGAGCACCCTTCTGAGTCAACTTGGTCAAGGGTGATGTAATAGAGGAAAATCCTTGAACAAACCGGCGGTAATAACCTGCCAACCTAAGGAAACTACTAATCTCTGTGGCTAAGGTCGATCTAGGCCAACACTATACCGCCTCTATCTTTTTCGGTCGACCTGAATACCCTCGCTGGATACCAGGTGCCCCAAGAAAGCTACCGAGCTGAGCCAAAACTCACACTTGGAGAACTTTGCATAAAGCTTCTCCTCACTCAATCTCTGTAATACCACTCGCAAATGTTGTGCGTGATCCTCCTGGATACACGAGTACACCAGAATATCATCAATAACAATGATAACAAATGAATCCAAATATGGCCGAAATACACTGTTCATCAGGCACGAACGCTGCTGGGGCATTTGTCAGCCCAAAGGACATAACAAGAAACTCATAGTGCCCATATCAAGTCTTGAAAGCAGTCTCCATAATGTTTGATTCTCTGATCGTCAACTGGTGATAGCCTGAACGGAGATCAATCTTGGAGAATACCCCCCCCCCCCGAAGCTGGTCAAACAAATCATCAATGCGAGGCAGAAGATACTTGTTCTTCACTATTACTTTGTTCAATTGCCTATAGTCAATGCACATTCTCATTGTGCCATCTTTCTTTTTCACAAATAGAATCGGTGCACCCCACGGCGACACACTAGGCCGAATGAACCCCTTATCCAGGAGTTCCTGAAGCTGATCCTTTAGTTCTTTCAACTCTGCTGGTGCCATACGATATGGAGGGATGGAAATGGGCTGAGTGCCCGGCACCAGGTCAATACCAAAATTAATGTCCCTGTCCGGTGGCATGCCCAATGGTTCTGTAGGAAACACATCGGGAAACTCCCTCACAACTAGGACCGAATCGATGCTAGGAGTCTCAGCTCCAACATTCCTCACAAAGCCAAATATGATAAACAACCCTTCCCAACCATACGCTGGGCCTTCAGGAAGGAACTCACCCTGCTAGGCACATAGTTAGTCACACCACGCCACTCGATCCTCTGAACACCCGGTATAGCCAGAGTGATTGTCTTAGCATGACAGTCCAGAATAGCATGACATGAAGATAACCAGTCCATGCCTAAAATAATATCAAAATCTGCCATGCTCAATAGCAATAGATCAACTCGGATCTCCTGACCCCCAATAGTCACCAAACATGACCAATATACATGGTCTACAATAATAGTATCATCTACCGAGGTGGATACATGGATTGGTAAGGCAAGATACCCATGGGTCGTACCCAAAATGATGAGCAAAACAAAAACACACATAAGAATAGGTGTAATCGGGATCAAATAAGATTGAGGCATCCCTGTGGTAGACTGAAATAATACCAGTGACGACGGTATCTAAAGCAATGGCATCTTTCCTTCCCTGAAGAGCATAAAAGTGAGTCTGACCACTGCCTGATCGGCCTCCCCCTCTGGGGAGACCCCTGGCTACCTGACCCTCACCCCTAGTTGGCGGGGCGGGTGCTGAAGAAACTGGACCAGAAGATGAAGGTTGAACCCTCTACTGAGATGAGCTAGAAGCTAAGAGATGGCTGATTCTGCTGAAAACCCTGATGACCATGACCTAAAGATGCCCCACGATACTCGAAATGGACCGACTGAGCGGGCCTGAAAGAGAGACCCCTACCCTGCTAAAACAGGCCCCTCGAAAGAGCACCACTAAAACTACAAAAGCCTCGAGGCCTCTTGGCATCCCTCTCCTCCCGATCCTAGCAGCGAACTGACTCAATATCTCGAGCTATATCCACCACCTCCTCAGAGAAGACACCCAACAATCTTTCTCTAGTCATAAGAACTAGAAAATGATAGTTAAGGCCATTCACAAATCTCCTGACCCGCTCATGCTCCGACAGAACCAGCCAAACTGCATGACGAGCCAACTCTGAGAACCTCATCTTATACTGAGACACAATCATATCTCCCTATCGTTGCCACTCGAACTGTATACGTAGCTCCTCCCCACGGGACCGCAGCACATTCTTCTCCAAAAAGAGAACGAAGAACTCCTGCCAAGATAAAGGTGCTGCACCAACCGTCCTACGCCGCTCATACGCCTCCTACCAAGTGAAGGCTGCTCCAGTATACTGAAAAGTAGTAAAAGCCACACTGCTGGACTCAAGAATCCCCGTGGTGCGGAGCATCCGCTGACATCCGTCAAGAAAACCCTAAGCATCCTCGCCCTCGGGACCACTGAATGTCGGAGGCTGGAGCCTCCCAAACCTCTCGAGGCGACGCTTCTTGTCCTCGGGCATAACGGGAATCCTGAATTCCTGCAATGGAGCAACTGGCAGAGTCTGAGGTGCCTCTGGAGTCTGTAATTCCTGCACTACCTTCTCAGGTGTGCGAGAAACGGGGGTCTGATTGCCTCCCCCGGCCTATGAAGTAGCTGCTGCGGCTGTGGTGGCTGAAACCACCTGAGCTAGGCCCGTACAGACTGTCAATATCTGGGCCAATATCTCCTGGAGGCTCGGAATCACCATGGGCACAGCTGGTACTTGAACTGGTGCTGCTGGAGCCTGGTCCTGAGCCGTAGCAACTAAAGGATCCATAGGTGCTGCCCCTGCCGCTCTGCCCCTGCCACGACCACGACCGCATACACGGTCCCTGCTAGCCTCAGTAGGTGGTACTGGTGGTCGTCTGTCACGTTCGGTAGCTCGTGTCCGCACCATCTGTGAGAGAATAGAACAAAGAGAAGTTTTAGTACTCAGATCAACAAGTTCGCACGACAGAATTCCAAGGATGTGGAGTTTTTCCTAAAAGGTTCTGCAGCCTCCCGAGGATAAGTACAAACATCTCTGTACCGATCCGCGAGACTCTACTTAATCAGCTCTTGACTCGCGAGACCTAGTAACCTAGGCTCTGATACCAACTTGTCACGACCCAATTTCCAAACCCGGTCATGATAGTGCCTCTCGTGAAGACAAGGCCAGCCAACAGAACATCAACAGCTCTTTAGTAGTTACTTAGCATGAATAAGTATAAAACATTAACAAAATTATCATAAACGCGGAAAAAAAGTGATAAAACAGGGAAAACCATCCCGACATAGCCCGAAATTGGGGTGTCACAAGTCATGAGCTACTACAGATTTTAAATTAAGACTTTAAATGTAAAGTCAAATACAGTTGTCCGAAGGAAAAATCCAAAGATATGAAATAGGAGAGATAAGGGTTGTGGACGTTAACAACTACCTCGTCACTCCAACTAGCCTCCTGATCTGGGAAGAATCAGTGCTCAGGGCAGACTCCACAATGCCTGTATCTGCACACATGGTGCAGGGAGTAATGTGAGTACTCCGACCCAGTGACTAACAATAATAAACAATATCTGAAAGTAAGAAAACACACAACAGCACAAGGCAGTTCTATATCAGGTAGTAAAAGCAGTAAATCCGTAGAACAAAACTGTATAAAAATGAAATTCCCTTTTTAAAGTAAAACCAGTAAATCAGGTAAGATATCAAATAGATAGTGAATTGAAATCTGCCCCTCGGGTCCAGTATCAATCGCTCAGAAATAGAATCAGCCCCTCGGGCGTAGTATCACATCACTCAGATCAGTATTAGCCCCTCGGGCTTAGTATCACATCACTCAGATCAGTATCAGCCCCTTGGCTCAGTATCACATCACTCAGATCAGTATCATCCCCTCGGGATCAGTATCACATCACACGGGTACCTACGCTTACTAGGGGTGTACAGACTCTGGGAGGGGCCCCTTACGGCCCAAGCGCAATATCAAGCCACCTCGTGGCATGTAAATCAAGGCCTGAAAGCCTGCTCACATCACACTCGAGGCCTGAAAGCCTCCTCACATATCACTCGAGGCCTGAAAGCGTCCTCACATATTACTCGAGGCCTGAAAGCCTCCTCACTTCACGCTCAAGGCCTGAAAGCCTCACTCAGTTAAGAAAAATATCATAAGCCCCTCGGGCATCAATAAAGTAATAGTTCTCAGCCCAACATAAGTGAAATATCATTTAAAGTCTCACAATTCATTTAAAATAGCTGAGTTTGCAAAACAGTATAATCATTACGACTGAGTTTAAATAACATATCAAAATAGTGAGGAAATAGTGATAACAAATCCCAATCAAATACGTGGTAAAATATCAACGGGACGAACCAAGTCACAAGCCCCAATCGTATACAACCATGCACTCTCCATTAAGCGCGCATTTCACCTCAATACAACATTACGTTGTGCAAATCCGGGGTTTCAAACCCTCAGGATATCATTTACTATCATTACTCACCTCTAGTCGGCCAAAAGTCATTCTCGCTATGCCTTTTCCTCTCGAATCGACCTCCTCGTGCGTCGAACGTGATCAAAATCTCAAGTAATACATTTCAATAGGCTAAAGGAATATAACCCAATCGAAAAGACTCGAAAAATATCAAAAATTACAAAATTGGCAAAACACGAGCCCCGAGCCCACTTCTCGAAAAATCAGAAAATTCACATCACCGGATTCCTTGTCCCGCCACGAGTCTATACATATCAAATTTACCAAAATTCGGGCTCAAATGCTCCCTCAAACCCCAAATTTTCTTTCCTGGACTCCAATCCCTAACCTCCATTTTTTACCTCTAATTCCTTGATTTTTCACCCTTAATTTATGTAATACCACATTATATTTATGTTCTAGGCTCAGAATTCCTTACCTCAATGAAGTCCCTTGATTCCCTCTCCAAAATCGCACAATAACCTCAAAGTCCGAAGTGAAAATGTTGAGTTCTTTCAAAATTTTGCGAAGATGGAATTAATACCTCTGACCAGGTCTTTTTCGCTTCTGCAATAAACTTGTCGCTTCTGCGGATTTTCTTCTGCTTCTATGGTTTCTCCAATTTTGCCAAGGACCACTTCTGCGGTCCACTACTCGTACAAGTGAGACCGCTTTTGGGGTCTATACATCCGCTTCTGAGGAACTTCCCAGACTCCACTTGTTTCGCTTCTGCGACTGCCCCTTCGCTTCTGCGGTCCATTTCCGCAGAAGCAAAAACACCAGATATCAGAACCTTTCAGCAGTCCCCGAACTCCAAATTTCATCCCGTTAGCCATCCGAAATCACCGCGAGGCCCCCAGGACCTCTACCAAAAGTACCAACACATCTTAAAACATTATTCAAACTTACTCCAATCATCAAAACACCTCAACTAACAACAAAATCATCAAATTACATCGAATTCACGTCTAAATTCTTCAAAAACTTCCGAAATACACATTCGATCAAAAACCCAACCAAATCACCTCCGAATAACCTAAAATGTTGCACACACATCCAAAATCACCTAATGAAGCTACTGAAACTCTCAGAATTCCATTCTAGGCCTTCTGCAGAAAATTGCAGCAGTTCTTTTTTTTCTTTTTGGGTCCGAATTCCATTCCGTTAACCTTCCGAAATCCACCCGAAGCCCTCGGGAACTTAACCAGTTATATCAACATGTCCCACAATATTATTCAAACTTGTTCCAACCTTCAGAACACCCAAAATAACATCAAAACATCAAATCATCATCGGATTCAAGCCTATGAATCTCAAGAACTTCCAAATTCCATATCTGATGCCGAAACACGTCAAAGCTAGTCCGAATGACCACAAATTTTGCAGACAAGTCTAATATGACATAACGAAGCTACAGCAACTCTTGGAATTCCATTCCGACCCTCGGATCAAAATCTCACCTATCAACCGGAATTCGCCAAAATACTAACTTTGCCAATTCAAGCTTAATTCTACACCGGTCATCACAAAAATATTCAGGACACACTCCTGAGTCCCAAATCACCTAATGAAGCTATCCGAACCATAAAATTCGCATTTCGAGCCCTCTAACACGTAAGTCAATATCTGGTTGACTTTTCCAACTTAAGCTTCCTTAAAAGAGAC